>VXBI01009832.1:149557-166316 GCA_013397375.1 Toxostoma redivivum
CTTTTGTCAATAAATAGACTCTGTGATCACCTGTGATTTTGCAGTGCGTATTAGAGGATGACCTCACGCTGCTGCCCAGTGCTGAATAAACAAACACTTTCTAACTTTAAATTGTTAGAGAGTCTTTTGTCCGTCACAGTTGAGTATCGGTATTAGACCAATACTCATATTTTGGTAAATCACTCCTCTGCCTCCCTTGTGAGGATGTTGAAGTAAATATAGTAATGTAGTAAATATAGTAAATAAAAAGTAATATGGTTTATTGACTACTTATCACCCCATCTGTATTTTTTCACCTTTGCCAATGGGAAGTCCTGAATAATATTTAATTTTCTTATTAAACCATAAAGTCATAGGATCAGTTATGTTGGAGAAGACCTTTAGGTCATCATATTCAACAGCAGTTGATCAACCTATGCCAAATCCCCCACAAAGCATATCCCTAAGCACCTTATCTACATGTTTTTTAGATACCTCCAGGGATCATGACTCATACTCATTCGTATTC
Organism: Toxostoma redivivum; assembly: GCA_013397375.1. Lineage (NCBI taxonomy): Eukaryota > Metazoa > Chordata > Aves > Passeriformes > Mimidae > Toxostoma > Toxostoma redivivum. The sequence continues at coordinate 150,066 of VXBI01009832.1, forward strand.
CAGAACATCAGGCAAACCTTTTTGTGAAGAAATTTTTCCTTATGCCCAGTGTAAACCTCCCCTAGCTCAAGCTGATGCCATTTCCTCTTGTGCTGTTATATGTAACCTGGGTGCACTTGCCAATCTCAGCCTTGCCTTTCACGTAGCTGTAGAGGCTGGTAAGGTCACACCCCTGAACCTCATTTATTCCAGGCTAAGCACTCTAAACTTCCTCAGCTTCTTCTCATTAGTCTTATGCTCCAGACCCTTTCCCAGGTCTGCTGCACTTCTCTGGACATGCTCCAAGGCTCTCAATGTCCTTCTTGAACTGGGGGCCCAGAACTAAACAAAGGATTCAAGGTGTGGCCTCCACACTGTTAAGTACGGGGGGACAATCGCCCCCTGGTCCTGCTGGCCACATTGCTGCTAATACAGGCCAGGATGCCATTGGCCTTCTTGGCCACCTGGGCACACAGATGGCTCATGTTCCGGTGCTGTCCACTGGCATTCTGAGGGCCTTTTCCACTGGGCAGATTTACACTTTTCCCCAAGCCTGTAGCACTGGGTTGTTGTGACCCAAGACAGGACTTGGCACATTACCTTTTTGAGCATCATAGAACTGACCTCATTGGATCAATCTAGTTTGTTCAGATCCCTATTCAGAGCCTATAGCACATCAGTGACTCCTGCCCTACTTGGTGTCATCTACAGATCGACGGATGGTGCACTGGCTTCCCTTGTTCAGATCAGTAATAGTTATTAAATGGGGCTGACAACAGACATTCTGGAAAAAACTTATGGATGGCCTCATAAATATGCATGTCATACTACATATATTTATTATGGGAAATAGTGTACTTCAGCCTTCTAGAAGACTTGTGTTTAAATGGTTGAGGTGCAAAAGACATATTTTAATGCTGTAGATGATTGGCTGGTTCATTACAGAAACTCACAGCGCTTGATGCACTTCTTGTACACCGTATTAAGGCAGAAATTATAGCCACATGGTGAAAAAATCCAAGAGAGCATATGCTTTGGAGAAAGCTTTCTCATATTGTTCCAAGGGTTTCAGAGTTAGAAAAAAAGGACAGGGAGAAGAAAGCTCACTTCAATGCTTCTTGAAAAATTCAGTGGAAACTCCTGTTGCTTCTGAGTGTTTCATAGATATAGAACAGCATACTAAACATAGGAGTCCTCTCCTGAATCTTATTACTCTTGAGTTCAGCAATGACAACTGAGTCTTCTTTTGTGTGTGTATGTATTAGAGCAATGAAAAGTAAAAAGTTGTGCAATCGTCTGGTGTGGCTGATGGTTTTTGTCAGAAATCTTCACTACAGATCCTTATTTTCTTTTGCTGTATTTCTGTTACTTCTGACCTTTAAAGATCTTCTGAATGTGAAGTATTAAATAATACTTCAGGTAGCTGATATGTAAATGATAGAAAGATCCATCTTACTCTCCAGTGTGCAAATCATCACCCCTCACTACCTGGTATAGTTTAAATATCTAGTGTTTGTTTGCTTAACATGTCATGATGCATGGGAAACATCTGCTGGAGGAGTCATACTGAAGCCCAAAACAAATAAGAAAAGTATTTTTCAGTGTCCTCAGCAGTCTGAACTGCTGTTTCCCCTCTGATTTAAGAACCAGCTTGCTGGTATAGTAGCTCTAAATCTGTTGAATGTATGTGAATTAAAATTTGGAAGCATGGAATATCCAACCTGGTAAATGACATGTAAGTCACATGTAATGTGGAATTTAATGGATCTCTTTAAATACAAGGGACATTTACCAGGTACCAGTGTTAAGGAAACTTCCCCATCTGGCTATTCAGGAGCATTCTGTCAGTAACACTTCCACTACCAGAGACTTTAACTGCTGAGACCGAAGGCCCTTTGAAAAAGGCACCCCCATACAGCCCACTCTTGCACGGTCAGACAAAATTTCCTTACTAGCTTGGCACCAGGTTTCCCTTAGAAGAGCCTCAGATGTCTTATTCCATAAAGCAATTTATTCAGGGTTCAGCAACACAGAAAACACCTCAAGCTGGTGCCTCCAAGGAGAGACCCCCAACAAAGGAACCCCTGGGCTTTTATACCCTCACAGTCCAAGGGCAAAACTATTGCTGTTCCTCCTGAGCCATCAGCTCCTGCTGTGTCTCAGTGTCTGGTCCCCAGGCTGGTGCCACAGGTCCCTGTGCCCTTTCCTGGCCAAGGGTTGGCAGCTCCTGGCCTCTTGCCTCGGGCTCCCGCCCAGAGCTGAACCTGCAGATCCCAGCACAGCTGCACTGAATGTATGCTTCAATATTATCTGGAGATGATAGGGAACTCAGTGAGTTTTACTGGTATTGTTGAATATAACTTGAATTGGGACAGTGTTTTCTGTATATCTCCAAATGGATACACTGTACTTTTCTTTTTTGCACTTGTCAATAGATCTCCACATTTCTTGTTTTTAAGAATTCGTCATGTAGGTCTATGTTAGGCTATGAGAGGTCAGTTTGACTTCTCTTCCAGGTATTCTAGTGAGTGAGTGAATATTTGGATGTGGGTTGTGATTCCCCAGAATATGATCTTCTGCCATTAATATTCAACATTATCATATAAAAGTAAAAAAACCCCAAATTCCTTAACAAGTTGAGCTGTTTTTACAACAAATTCCTTAACAAGTTGAGCTGTTTTTACAAAGCTGCTGAATCTGAATAGGGTTGGCTGGAGGTCTCCTCTCTTCTGTTCCTTGAGTGCTCAGAATGAAGAAAACTTTGTGTTAACCTCTATACACAAAGGATCATACCCTGTCATCAGCAGATTCTTCATTTTGCCGTTCCCACCTTCCTGTTCTCATCTCAGATGACTGAGCATAGCCTGGGTCTGGGGCATTGCTACACTGATGTTCCAAGGTACAGCTGGCAAAGGCAATTATTTGAACCATTCTATTCTCATAGGAAATCTATGCAGTTTAGAGAAAGATGCAGACATCCCTTAACAGGTGCACATTAGGTTTTGACATGCTTCTTCAGCACATGGTGAAATTAGAATTACTAGAAGGGAAAACAAATTCACCCTACACCTACTAAACTTCTACCCTTGGCAATTTACAGTTTGACTTTACTTTTGTTTGTCCTATTCTCATATACCAAGAGACACAGCATCACTGCCTTTCTGTTCAATAGAAGTACTTTTCCCTCTGAAATGATTGCATTAACCACCCTTTTCTGTCTCTCCTTTTTCTCATTCTCATCCCTCAGGAGAGATAGAAACCAGTTAATTTAAGCCAGGTGACAGGCTGTTGTGCTTACCTTATGCATAAGAGTGGATTTCTCTTGAGTTTCTGAAACAGCTTTTAATCTTTGAGTGGTCTCTATGACAGTAGGTGAGAGGAAAATGAGGAAGAAAAAAAGTCTGTGTTTAATTTTTACATTTTTGAATTTTCAGGTTAATTCTATTTTCATAAAACATTGAGAAAAAATGATCTTGAAATCTACAGATTTTTCTATCAGTACGTAATTTTGATGCATTTGTGCTTCAAATTAAGTTATAGAAAAGGAGGAAGAGGGAGAGGAATAAGAGAGGTTTAGAGTAAATTCAAAATAACTTTGCTTTTGGGAGAAGTTTATGAGGGGATTCTGTAAATTTCAATGTGAGTTCCTCTCACAGCTATGCCTGCATAAGAAAGAGGAAAAGCTTGGGAGGAGTTACTCAAAATCACAACAGGCTCTTCAGAGGGCTTGTCCTGCTACTTAGATCAGCAAAATCTCAGACAAATTCTGCCATTCCAAGACCTTTCCTTCTCTTCCTTCCTGCTGTATTGGCTCTGATCTTTCTCTTTTGGTTCGTGCTACAGCCCTATTGTAGAAGCCCAAAGCAGTAACCCTCAGCTGCAGCTCTGCAGAGAAGTGCTGCAGTGCTGCTGGAGGAGTGCCAGCTGAAGGCCAGGTGAGCAGAGGGGCAGCCATCCAAAAATATTTTGCTAATTTAGAGATGTGTCTGAATTTTTTAAGCTGTATCTCTCAGCCTTTCCTGTCCCTAGAGGTCTGGCAAGCAGTTCTGACTAGGCCCTCCTTCCTCTGTACTCAACATATTCCTACTTTGAAAATCTTGCTGAAAAGGAAAAACTTGCACGTAATAAAATGCTTGGGAAAATGATTGCTGTTAAACACCTTGGAGGCAGCAATTCATTCTGCCACCATATAGAATAACATCACCTGCTGTAGTGCTTCTGAAATCATTGAGCTATTTTTGCTGCATAGAGGGAGCAATGAAAAGTAATATAAAGCATAGCAGACACTGATTAGTAAATTGATGTCTCAGCACCACTGAGCCTAGATCAATACCTAAATCCACAGATAGACTGGTTGCTTTAAAAGAGCTTAAAAATAGAGAATATAGTGGAAAAAGTGTCAGAATTGGTGGGGTGAAAGGTAGTTCTTCAGCAATTTTGTGCCAGATCCATCTAAAATTAACTAGGGTAGTGCATAGTTTCCACTAGGGACATGAAGAGTTACTGCTGATACTGAGTCCTCAGATTTTTTTTTTGACACTCTTCTGTGCTTTGCCATCCAAATAGTTTAGTTGAGAGGAGGGATTTCTTTTTATTAATAGACTGAAAGACTTAATGTTCATAACAACCTCCAACCTGCTAGAAAACTGCTCTCAGTTTAACAGGTTATAATTTTCTGTCTTCCCTTATTTCAGCATTTTTACCTGTGTTCTCCACCTTTTGAGAGATGGAGCTCAGGTTCAGCAAGATTCAAGGCATGCAAAATATGGTAGCTTGATGTAGGTTGCATAAATATTTGTTTATTTTTCTTCTAGTGACCTTCTTGCCTAAAAGATAACAGAACAGACCACTTGAATATTTCAGAGGTGAGATGACAAAAGAAAGATGTAAAAGAGTTGTACCATTGCTCCTTGATGGATGCAATTTAAAAGTGGGACTGCTGGCAGAAGGTTGATTGATGTAGTCTTACTCCTTTCTCTCTGAACAACCTTTTCCCCCTTCCTACTAGAAAGCCTTGAATGGGCCAGCACTCTTCTTGTGGCCCAATTAGAAATAAACAGTTAATTCTGTTGACTGCAAACCTGAAGTTTTGAGTAATACTATGACTTGTCAGCAGAAGGCTGAAGTCTTGTGAAGAATAGGAAGGTTTGCCTGCTGCAGTTGGTTGCCATACCTGGGAAACTCTTTACCAGGATAAAATTATGCTGTGTTGTGCTCTGGAAAATGAGGGCAAACAGACAACTGCTATCCTATTTGGTGGCATAGCATTTTCTTGGCAAGCCTCCTCAATACACCTGTACTGCAGCAGATAAAGCACATTGCACAACAGTGTGCTGAACATAACTTAGCTGCAAAGAGAATGTGAGAGAAACTTTCAGCCAACTAAAGAAGCTGAATATTACCAACAATAAGCAGAAAACTGCACAGGGCTCAAATCAAGCTTGATAGCACAAGCTTTCATATGAAAACATATGAAACAACATCAGAGAGATCCTTTATTGTATATTACCTCATGTGTTAGGCTTACAAGGGGTTTAAATGTTTTATTGTAGATCTTTAGCAGAATTACCAGCTTCAAACCAATGGCTACACTTGCATCTCTTCCCAGACTGCTACATTTTCTTGGATACAGATGTTGGAAAGATAGTTCCATCTGCATGGTAAAATTGCATGAATTTGTTTAGCTCATCAGTTTGAATTTCATAAGAATAGAAACGATTCTCAAATGAATAAGTTATGGAATACAGTTCAATTTATAAGAATTACAATTGACCTTTTGAAGAATTATTGTGCTATAAAATATATGTGATGGGCAACAGCATGAGTAGGAAAGGGAAAATATTCAGGCTGCTAGAATTAGGACAATGGGTTTTCCCTTCAAAGGCTATTTGATTCTAGTATGAAAGTGTTATACTGGAAGAAGCAGCTGTCTATTTAAAATAACAGCTTGCCAATGGTGTTGGCTAAAGCTCTTGCTGAGAATGGGAATGTCTGACTGCTATAAGTCTGTCCCAGTAAATCAGCAGCTTTAACTTGTATGAGGAAAACCCAGCAGAAGATATGGTTAAATTACCTACAGGTAGAGCTGCACATTTTTAATGAGTCACTATTTATAACAGTACTATGGTGAGTGAAGACTAAAGTCCTTAGGCTTGAATTTCTACTTCTGCAAATTAGGAATTAGATCAGTCTGCTGTAATTAAAATAATCCACCAGAGAATCCAATTTTTACAGAAAGGACTAAGCATTTTTTCCCTCCATAATGTCTCTCTCAGAAGGAAAATGTTGCTATTCTTGGCTCCAGAGCTTTTGAGTTTACCTTGCCAAATACGGGATAGCTGCCCATAGTCCTCTACAGCAGTGGTGCCTGCTGTACTATATGTCTTGCTGATGGGGAATGACATATACAGTGATAATTCATCACATGCTAAAAAATATCTGAAATAGGCAAGATGCATCACATCACAGAACTGCACAATTCTTTTTGTTACATGTAAAGGAAGATGAATTGGATAGTATTTTAAATTCCTAAAGTAAAGGGAGATATATCACTTTTGAACTGTTTGTCACAGACTTACATCGTTTGTACAACTCCTTCCAGTATTTTATTCAGTCACTCAGCTGAAATAGTTCATTTTTGCTTTCCCTGGCTCACTGGTTGTCCTCCCATAACCCTTCAACTCTCCAGCAGTCTTGGGAAGTCCTTTTTTTTTGTCTTGTCTATTCTTACAGTGATAGAAAAAACATTTGCTTTGTTCCTTGTTATTCAACTCCTGCTTTGCATCATATTGTTTATAATATCCTCACTTAGTTTCTTGGTGTTGGCTTTCCTTGAAATCTGAGGATGATGAGCAGAAAAGAGGAGAACTTTATACTTTAGGCAGATGGATCTCAGAATGAGGGAAAGCAGGCCAGTGATGTCTCATTTTATACTCCTATAATTAATATTGCTCCAATTGCAATACTGCTACTAAGAATTCTGTCAGTTGTTGAGATTTCCTAATGGTGAAAATAGAACTTATTTGCTAATATGTGGTGAGTGTTTGTGAAAGGGGCAAAAAACCTCTTTTGGAATAAATCACAATTTTGACAGGTGGGGCACTGTCTGTACTATTGAAGCTACAACTATGATATAAGACTGAAATTCGAGTTTGATTGACAGTTATAGCTGTAGTGTATCTGTGTACCAGGGCTCTGCCTGTATCCCTGTCCTGTGCAGTCAGTTCTCACTTCCTTCTCTGTGCAGTTTGCACAGCAGGCTAGTTCCATTAGGCCAACAAGAGGCAAAGGAGTTTTTCATAGACACCTTCACAGCAGAGGAACAGAAAACAGGAGGTTTTCTAGAGTCCTAAATCACTCCCTACCCTGGGGGAGCCCCACTGTGCTCAGGCTCCCTGTTAGGCACTTTTCATATGCATTGATTAGTCATCTCAGTGGGAATCCCCGGGACAGTCCACAGCAGGGATATCCCCAGGCTGTTCCTGCTGTGGAAGCAGGTTGTGAACAAGTAGTATGCAGATTTTAAAAGCTCAGTAGAAACGATACCTGCTTATGCATACAGGGTCCCATAAGACAGTTTTCTACATGTAACTAGAGATTATCAATAATAAATGGTCATGTGTATGCTGAAGGAGTTGCATAGGGCCATAGGTAAGCTGAGTCATAAAAATGGTTCAGAATCACAATTTGGCACATCCTGTTTAATTCTGCTGAAGATGCCACACAGATGCTTGCAATAGAACCTCCTGACAACATCTAGAAGCCAATGGTCCATGGATTTGAGAGCTTCACTTTATCATGTAAATACTACCCTATTCAAAAGACCTTAAGAAATTAGTCTTTTCTATAAAGGTTGTGTCTGTCCAAGACAGGAGGGACATAATAAGGCCAAGCCTATCTCTGTACCTTTGGAAAAATCAGCATAAAACATGATACAAGAAAAATCTTACGATTTTTTTACCTGTTTTCACCTCTTGAAATAGTTTTAATTGGTAGCAAAATGGTGATCTCCACAGATGAAGAGTGGTCCTCTGGACCACTCTGTCAAGGTTTTACACAGAAGCAATTGGCAGTTGCCTTCTTTATCAAAGTTATCTTTGTGATCTTGAGCACATTCTTTTCTTTCTTGGATAATGGGGGCTGGATAAGTATCATCAATAGAGAAGTATCTCTGCAGGGAGAAGATTAATAATACTTGAGGAATCTAATCTCTCAGACAAAAGCAAAATGAAGTCTTGTGACTAGAAGTTCAAATTAGAAATAAATGATGGAATTATTGGAAAGTTTTTGGACTGTCTCAAATGATATATGTGATTAACCAACAAAAAATGTCTATTTATTTTCCACAGAAAAAGGAAAGTAATATATTCTACTCTTATAACAAGCAAAACTACCACTTATTTAAATATTTTAGTGAAAGGCTTCTTTAATACTGAATTTTTCTAAAGCCCATATTGTAGCCAGCAGAAACTATCCATCACTTTAAGCATAGTTTTTAAAAAAATCCATCTAAAATGATGCAATGAAATCAATTTTGCTGAAAGGCACAAAAGGCGATTTAAATCCTTTTTTCTACATATATTCTCCTGCTCAACAGTTCTGGTTAGGCCTAGGTATTACCTAAACATAACTTTCTTCCTACTGGCACTCTGTGGTGCATTACTTCAGACCCATTCTTGTGCAAATTCTACCTTTTATAAATTAGGAAGGAGAACTTTTGAGAATAGATCTTCATAACACACAGGAGTGTGTATCTGTGTTTTTGAAAGAGATAGCATAAACTATTAATCTTATTAAATTTAAATAAAAGACGATATATTTCTTGTTTATTCCAGTGTAAGCACAGTAATTCAAAACAGGTGGCTTAGAATGTGTGGTATATGGACAGAAAGAGGATCATTACTATATAAATGTAGATTTGGGCCATTTCACAAACTGAATGGCCTGGCTCATGTAACCATAGGCCAAATAACTACACATGTCAGCGTTTGCCATTATTAGTAAATGCTTCACTTCCTGTTAACTCTGATTTTCATGCAGCAAAATGTAGGAAGAAAACAAATGAAAGTGGCATAGTGACAACGACATACTGTGTTGAGGCTCAGTAATTAATTTGATACATAAAGTAAAAGAGGAGAAAAGAATGAGTCTTGCAAGTTGAACATTTTCAGTTTAGATCATAGAATTTTGCAGGAAGTTTATGCAGACACATTAGTGGGTTGCATGCATGAAATTCTTCTGACATCCAGAAGATGTTAGCCTGTGGTTTCTAATTCAAACAGAAAAAATGCCCATAAGGAATCATATTCTGTACATATAGTCACAAATCAGTGAAATACATACATACACACACATACACACACACACACCTATAGATATACACGCACATAGGAAGAGAAGGCTATCTAAGGCCACTGTAGCGTCAAGTGCATGGGAGGGAGACAACAGCATAGTTGAAAAAATGAACCACACAAATAGTCAATGTAAATGTGCAACTTATGAACCTATTTCCAATTTCTAGTCATCAAAATTTTAGAAGACTTAGTATTGGGCTACCTTTCCTTAGCTTGCAATTTACTCAAGGGGAAGGAACTCTTTTTAAATAATTATTTTTCTGCATTATCTCTGTCTTATGTTTTGATGCTCTGCAGCTTCCTCTTTCATGGCCCCATAGATTTCATTTGCTGTGATGCAGTGCTGTTGTGTGGAGGGTCAAGTTGTCAGAGGCTGGGCTAAAATTTTGTGGAAGTACAGAGGGAAGGAGATGCAGAGAATAGGAGCAACAGACAGAGAGCTGGTATATTCTATAATAAACTGGCTTTGCTGAGAAGGCTTCAATCCAAATACAGTAATGAGTTTGGTGGTTGGGTTTTCATTTATGCAAAATCAACTGTCATTGTTCCAGAAGGCTAAAGGTGCCCTGAAGGGACTACAAATGTATTTTATGACCAATTAAAAAAAACCACAAAAACTTAGAGCATTCAGGATATTAAAAAAATTATATCTGTATAACTGGAGAATTTTGCCCTTGGTATATAACTGCTAATTTCATTCACAGCTTCTCTGGACAATATTTCCCCGTGCCTCACCACCCTCACAGAAAATAGCTTCTTCCTAATGCCTAATCTAAACCTACTCTCTTTGTGTGAAGACATTCCTTCTTGTGCTATCACTGCATGCCCTTGTAAAAAGTCTCTCTCCATCTTTCTTGATGGCTCTCTTTAGGTACTGGAAGACCCCATTTTGGTCACTCTGAAGCCTTCCCTTCTCCAAACTTAACAATCCCAATTGCCTCATTTGAGAGAGGAGCACATCTCTCATAGGAGGGGTGCTTCATCCTCTGATGGACGTGGTGATCTTCCTCTGGACTCACCCCAGCACTTCTGTGTCCTTCCTGTGCTGGGACCCCAGAGCTGGATGCAGGGTTCCAGCTGGGGTCTCACCAGAGCAGAGCAGAGGGGCAGAATCCCCTCCCTCCCCTGCTGCCCACACTGCTTTGGATGCAGATGAGGACACAACTGGCGGTCTGTTGGCCATTACCTTCTGGATGTGACAGTGCAGCCAATTCCTTATCCACTTGATAGTCTCAGCAAATCCATTCCTATTAATTGTCCTAGGTAAACTAGGTGACCCAAAAAAAGAAAAATAATTTGTATATTCCATATTTCCTCTACATCAATCCCAAAATCTGACCCCCTCTCCACATGTTTTCTGGTGCAGTGTGGCCAGCAGGGCAAGAGAGGAGATTCTGCCCCTCTGCTCTGCTCTAGTGGGACCCCACCTTGAACCCTGAAACCAGCTCTGGGGTCCCAGCACAGGAAGGACACAGAACTGCTGGAGTGAGTCCTGAAGAAGCCAAGAGGTCAATCAGAGGGATATTGAAGCATCTCTCCTATGAGGAATGATTCCTCTGCTTACTGGTGAAAGGGCAGTTGTTAAAACTAAGGGGAAGTAACTAATTTTGGAGTTTCTAACCTGTTTTTTGGTGTAAACCAAGACATAAATTTAGAGGGAAGGATGTTGTGGAGGACCATGCCAAAGTCCTGATAAATGACATCTGCTGCCCTTCCCTTGTCCACTGGTGGAGTCACTCCATCATAAAAGGCCTGCAAGTTTGTCAGGCAGAACTTGCCCTTGGTAAAGCCATGCTGGCTGTCCCAGATCACATCCCTGTCCTCTATGTGCCTTTGCACAGCTTCCAGCAGGATCTGTTCCATGATCTTCTCAGGGAGGGAGGTGATGCTCACAGGTCAGTTGTTCCAGGAGTCCTCCTTTTACCCTTTTTAAAGATGGGTACAATTTTCCCTTTTCCAGTTGCTGGGACTTCATCTGACAGCCACAACTTTTGAAATGTTGTGTATTTTTACAGTTGCTACCATAATCAAAATTTAAAATGCTTCAAATTATAACAAAATTCTGTATAAATGAGAATATATTTAGCATGTATATTGGAAAGTGCATTGTTAAGCCTTTAGTATCAAAGCAGTATATTTTCCTCATAAGATTTAGAAATGTGCAGATATTTCTATATTCCGTTCTTAATGTGTTTTTAGAAAATAATTTTCAATAAATACTTTTTCATTGACATTTAAGCAACTTGAAACAGTCTATTTTATTATATTTTTAAAAAATTCCACTACAAATAAAACATCATTTCATTGTGGAAACAAAGCTCTCACCTCAAAGAAACCCAAGAATAGCGTAAAAAACTAATATCAATTAGAAATACTCCAAAGCAATCTAATAAATTCAAAAGGACTATGTCAAATATTTCAACTAGTTTGCAGAGTTCAATGCAGAGTTTAGCAGCATCATCATGGCTCCTTGGGAAGGTAGGAATTCTGACCATGGTCTCACTAGGGTCAGAGGTGTTTTTCGGATTATCAGTTTTTACTACAAATGACTTTCTATTAGGGTGCCAAGCAATCAGTTTTTTTTTGTTGTCTCTGAGCATTTGCATGTTTGTAAACACATCCATTCATCACCTTATCTATATGTGAGATTAGTAAAAGTTTAGCTTAGTTGCTTTGAGGTAGTGCCTCAAACTATTACTTACAGCTAGATTCTGTCCCAAAGAACAAAAAGAGAAGTCTGTATTTGGGACTTCTAATTCTAGCATAAAAGCTTAATCCACTCTAGCTTCCTTAAGAATTGTAATAGCCAACCTTTCTCTTTTAAACTGAAATTAGTGAAACATTAAGTGGTCTCTCCCACTCTTTCTAAGATCTCAGACCTTAAGTTCAGTAGATACAAGAAGCAGGAAGAAGAATAATTTAGAATGAATAAAAAAATGACTTGTTTTCCCAAGCATTTCAACAATCACACAGAGATTGACTTCAACTTATTAAAATGCATTGCCACAGATTCAGCAGGCTGCATCTTATTTTTGTCTCATTCACTTTTCAAAGCATGCTTTGTGGTGTTTGTTATTTTGTGATGAGCTGTTATATGCAGCAGGTCTGTGGTGCTAAACCCTCTGAGCACTGTCTGATGGATTACAGTATGCAAACAATTTCCCCCACCAAAAGTCCATTTGGCCTCACTAATGATAAGACATCAGTATCTCGGAGTATATTTACTCCCAAGATATGTTGCTATTTAATGAAATATTTTTAATTTCTTTCACATGTGAAATATGAGCTTCCTGGTATTAAAAAGGAGAGATAGCAGAGAGAGAGAAAGCATTTTCCTGTAATTACAGGGCATAAACCCTGTCAGAGGAAAGACACAGACCCCTCATTATATCAATTTTTTCCTTCTTTTTTGCAGTCTTTTTCTGTCTTGCTGATAGCTATCAAACATCATGGACATATTTTTTCTACCTGCCTAGTACTCAAGTAAAATCTGTGTCCCAGAAGACAGGTTTAAATAATTCAGGAGGCATGTCATGTTGAGCAAGGGATCACAAGTGGGATAAGTATGTCAATGTATGTACAATAATGCCAAAGTTTTGGTCTTGCTGGATAGATAAAGGTCAGCTATACAACAGCTGATGCCAAACCTATTATGTGCTGGTAGTTGGGAACAAGGTGTGTTTAGGTCACTTTTAGCCTGGATATGGGATGTACGTATCAAAGACATCCTTATATGCTAGTTTGAGCATCCCTTTATTTGAACTTCATCCTGCTCAGCCTCCTAGACTTTTCCAATAGGAATGTGAGGTATTTTTAAAACTCAGGCTAATTTGGGTGGGAATGTGCATGTTCAATATTCTTGAAGTAGTTGCTGACAAAACATATGCATTGGGTAGAAAGACTGGGAGAAGAGATATTCCACTTGAATAAGAAACTGGATATGCCATCCTTTGCATTACACTTTTTAATAACTTTTTTGATGAATGGAAAAGTGTACATATGAAATTCATTTTTCTTCAAGGAGAATAAAATCCTACAGACAATTTTTTTTCTTTCTAAAAATGTTTTTAATGGGAAAAAAAAATTCTGGAAATAGAAATTTAAATTGTAAAGTACAAATTGTATTTTTGCAGACCTTTTGTCGATTCCGTCTTCTGTAATTTCACATAAGCTCACAGTGATCTGCAGCAGGAGTCTGTAGAAAGATTTTCTAAAATGTTGCATAGACTTAAATGGCTATTTACTTGTTGCTTCAAGAAAGGTACATCTGTCCAGGTATGTATATGCATTATATTAAGGTATGAATCTATTAAAATACTCTTAATATGCTTATTTTTAATATTTTAACTTCTTATCAATTGTTTTGTCTTCCCTGAAGGTGACTGGAAAATAGATTTACCAGAGATCCAGGCCCAGAAATTTATGAGCCTCAGTGTTGTAAAATATGTTTCCAGGGTCCCATTGGATGTGATAATTGCTGGGGGTTTGACCTACAAAGGTGTTGAATGAAGTGCCTGCTTCACTATTAGGAGGCTGTGCTGTGTGATGATCTCTACCAGCCACCCTCTCGGGACTGGCAGTTCCCAGGCCATCTTAAACTCTGTGGGTGCCTTCTCCTGGCATGCATGTTGCATCTTGGTACATGCTGACAGCATGAAATATGCCAGGCTGTGATGCATGTACACATTCTTTGCAGGCTGGAAACTTCTGTAAAACACAGTCAACCTGTTTTACCATTTTTCTTCAATTGTGTTGTTTCAGTGCTTCACGATCCCCTTAAAGTAAGGATTCCCACTGTGCTTAATGTAGGTTGTTCTTATGTTGTAAATAGGACAGACAAATAAAAGGGGAGAAAATATCTCCCCTTGAAACATGAAAAGTTTTGATTTAGAGAGATTCATCCACCTGTCCAGGGCACAAACCTGTCCCTGATATTGCTTTCAGCCTAATGGCTTTTACTTATGGTGGGCATGTCCTAAATCTTATAGTAGCAGTTGATCTCAGTACCCAACCAGCTAAATCTGGATTTCTTTCCCACCAATATATAATCAACTTTGCAGTGATACACACATACTGTATAAAATTTGCTTAGGCACCTATATGTGAAGTATTAGGTGCAGACACATACAGTGATTACAGTGAATATTTAGAAACTTAAACTGTCCTGGGCACAGAATGGAAAAATTTGTCATAAGTCTTGGAACATGCTAGACCTTATATTTTAAGAAAGACTTCTAAATGCTGAGAAACTTTCTAAATTCAACAGATTTTTTTCCCTGCTTAGCTGCTCATACCCTGAATTGCTGGCTCTTTCTGACCTGTTCTTTTAGATATTTTCCTCTCGTACTGTCATTCCTTGACATTCATAAAAAGGGAACGCTATGTCTAAAGCAGTGATCATACATTAAAAAGGAATCATGGTCTGTCAAGAGAATGACATTTTTTTTCCTTATCCTGTTTTATATTATAAAATATTTTTTTCAGCCTTATTTCACATACTAGTTTCTTTACTATATTGAATGATATTTTACATTTAGTGGTTTTCAACAGAAGATCATATAACACTTTGGAAGTATATAGAAATTCATAATACCTGTTGTGTAACATCTGAGACAAATGGGCTGGAAATAATTTAAGCCAAGAGCAGGGGCAAATTGGCAAGGATTTTGTACAGTAGCAGAAGGGACTTGATCGAAGGGTATTCCAAAATGCATGAGCTATTTTTTACAGAAGAATTCAGGCAACGGGTTTGAAACATCCAGGTTTGAGTAATGAAGGTCTTATCCTGCCATGATCCTTTCCTGTCCCCTCCCTTGAATTCCTCATATGTACCTTCACCTCTCAAAACAAGAAACTGATGATTCCTGACCTTTCCAAGCTCCACTGTAACTCCTGGGCTGTTGATATAAGGCAAGAAGGTCAAGCACCCATCCTGCAGTTTGAAAAATGGTGTCATTCAATGTGAAATGATTATATCAAAGCCAGGTACTTCATTGTCCTTTATGAATTTAAAAGATGGGAAAAAAAAAGAAAAAAAAAGGTTTTTTCCTTCCTCTCTCTCCATTTGACAGCTGAACTTTTGACTGTGCATCAACAAAAGCTTTGTTAGCACTGTTAGCACTGTTTTAAGTGATTAGTTACCAACTAAACACAGAAGCTGTTCTGAGATTGAGCTGCATCATGTGCATGAAAGATAACTCAATGCCTGTCCTATGGTTGCTAAACCAGGACAATACCATACACAGATGTTTTTCCTATAGAAAAGTGGAGCCTGCAAGAGAAAATGGGTACACACCAGAGGTGTTGGCTCATTGATGAATGTTCAGGTGTATTCATGGGTATTAAGAGTCTGAGGAAGAAGTCAGGACAGTCTCCTAATGGCACAGTTGAAATTAATGGTGAATCAGCTTGGTTACAGTCACTTCCTTGTGACTGTAAGTGCAGCTAGGGCCCTCGAGATCTCATCCAGAGTTTTGCCTCATTTTTAAGATCCAGTTCTTAAAATTTTTAGAGATATGCCTCTACCTGAATTAAGGTGCAAACAAGACCATATGCCAAAGTCAATAGTATGCATTTTATTTAACAGTAAGTGTGAGAGAGAGAGGGAAGGAGGAAGAGAGAGAGGGAGAGACAGAAAGACAAAGAAATATAGAAAGAGGTAAGGGAGGGAGAGAAAGAGTGACAGAAACAGATTAAGTGGAAAATATCACCACTCTATGGATCCTGACTGTAACCCATCAAGCCTCTCCATCTGGTCTTCTTGGTGGTAGGGATGATGTATTTCCTCCTTTCCTACCCCAGTCCTGCCCAGCTAGCTCTTATAATGAGGGGGGGAGATGGAGTTATATATCATTAGGAACTTAATAAGACAAGGAGGCCTCTCACCTGATTTTCTCTGGATGTGTTCCAAGTTTATTCA
>VXBI01009832.1:166809-194670 GCA_013397375.1 Toxostoma redivivum
GGGGGTGTTTACAACTGAGCCAGTCTGTGTAAGGGAGGATGAGTGTCCTGCTGCCTCTGTCCAGGTGTTGTGCCACACACCAAAACCTCCTCCTTGCCCCATCTTGGCTGGGGGAGTGTGTGCAAACCTGTGGCTGTGGCTTCCCCATGCTGAACACAGCTAGAGCTGACTTGCAGGAGAGCTGCTGGATTTGACTTCCTTGTGGATATATTCTTCTGCCTCAGTCTTTTTCACTTCTTTCTAGACCTGAATAATTGGACAGTAGTAGTCTTATCCCAAGTTCCCTTAGGTGGCTTAACTCACCAAAGTTCCCCTCAGGAGGCATATTCAGGAAGGCGTGGGCTTTGGGTAGCTTCTTTATATGGTTTTGCCATAATGGGCAAAAAGTCCCTAACAGTGTTTAAGCTGTTAATTGTAACAATTCAGTCTCTGACACCATGGCTTTTAATGTTAATGATGACCTTTAANATGGATTAATATGCATTTGGGCCAGGTGGGAATGCCCAGGTGCCTCCTCTGGGTGGGGCAAGTTTGACACTGTCTCTGCAAAAATTCTGTATCTGTTGCATCACTTTGCATCCCATGCAGTTGCCTGGTGCAAGGCCTCAGGAATGAGTCTTGGGGGTCTTTGATGGATTATGTCTCGTCCTCAGCTGCCCCTCATGTGAATGTCCCACAGATGTGGCCTTCCTGAGGTGTGGGGGTGTTTACAACTGAGCCAGTCTGTGTAAGGGAGGATGAGTGTCCTGCTGCCTCTGTCCAGGTGTTGTGCCACACACCAAAACCTCCTCCTTGCCCCATCTTGGCTGGGGGAGTGTGTGCAAACCTGTGGCTGTGGCTTCCCCATGCTGAACACAGCTAGAGCTGACTTGCAGGAGAGCTGCTGGATTTGACTTCCTTGTGGATATATTCTTCTGCCTCAGTCTTTTTCACTTCTTTCTAGACCTGAATAATTGGACAGTAGTAGTCTTATCCCAAGTTCCCTTAGGTGGCTTAACTCACCAAAGTTCCCCTCAGGAGGCATATTCAGGAAGGCGTGGGCTTTGGGTAGCTTCTTTATATGGTTTTGCCATAATGGGCAAAAAGTCCCTAACAGTGTTTAAGCTGTTAATTGTAACAATTCAGTCTCTGACACCATGGCTTTTAATGTTAATGATGACCTTTAAAGAAGAACAAAATGCAGGGACACAAATACATTTTAAAAATTATTCCTCTAAACACCTGTGCAAATATATGTGATTTCTTAATATCAGATATTCTTTTGTGCCTTTGTCCTGCTCATCCAGGACAGGGTTAATAACACCCTATAAATGCAAGAGTGTGGTTCTTTTTCTGGTATAGAAAGGATGTTATGGCTTTCTTTCACTGGATTTTTTTTTAGTATCTTAATTACAGCAAATTAAAATAGTTAGAGTGAAATTATATGAACCCTACAACTCCCTATGGCCTTTATGCTGCTTTTTAGAATGATAATGAATATTAATGTAAATCATCAATATATCCTTACTACCTTTTAGTTCTTAAAGACAACTTCTATGTCACAGTTACACCATAGATAGAATTCTGTGCATTCAGCAAAAAGAACGATATAATGTAATATTCTAGCCAAGCAAAGAATATTAATTAAGCTTTTGATGAACCATATTGCAGGTAAAAATTAACAATGAAGAATATCCTAATAACAGGCATACATGCTAACATAAAATGAAATAGGGTTCTGTAAAATTTCTCACACATAAATGTACAGCTTTTTACTCATGGATTAGTAAAATAAACTAAAGCAAAGTGGAGTGCCTTCAAAGTATAGTGATCATACAAAGGAGCTGCACATTGCGAGTTGTAATAGCAGTTACCTTGACATTTTCTGTTTAGGATTTTATTTCTTTCAACTACAAGCATGCATACAACACCACACTCTCTGCAATAGTTCTTTTCCAGCTTCATCACAGGATCACTGTTGCTGCTGAATGCCCTCTAGCATTATGTAAAGTGACTAACAACCTGAGAACAATTTCCTATCTCATCCTTTCCTGAAGGAGAGTAATTGTATTTATAATACTGTTATATTTGTAGGATTTCCACTCTCACAGTTTCTATTAGTGTGTACATTTTTTCTGTATGTTCATGTTAAAAGAGTTGTGTCATTTTGCTATTGGATCAGAATGTGGAAGGTTGTGTGGTAGCTCCTGCTATTTGTAGAAGATGTTGGCATGTCTTTTATCCCTGATTTAAAGAGAGTTGTTTCCCTTTGAAATGTCCATCCTTATGCCCAAGAAGGAAATAACTAAATTAAAAATATGAAAGGGGAACTGTAATAACCTCTTATAAAGCATTAAGGGAAAAAAAAGAAACCCAGGAAACTGTTTTTTTCCCCCAGGGCATTTCAGTAATAGTCCCTGAAGAACACAGAGATGTGTCTGTGCCAGGGAAACCTTAATGGACTCTCTCAGATGTCATTAAAAATTGGAGGAACACTACCCAAATTCTTTCCTGTTGGCCATTAAACTGATCACTTAAAACCTTGAGTATGAATTGAAGCATCTCAGATGTGACTAAACACCATAACTTGCTTACAGCCTCGTAGGAAGAAATTAAAAAATCCAAACAACCTCTTACAATGACAAAACTCCCTACCACTCTCAAACTGTTTCTTTTCATACATTATCATGAACACAGCAGCAAGGAGATACCCTAATCTGTGATGGCATGTTTAAATCCAGTTATGTGGAATGTCTTAATCTCATTCCATAAATCTTCCTGCCAACGAAATCAACTGGTGTGTTCCAAAACCAGACAATCACATGATAATGAAAATATCTCTGTGAAAAAAAAAAAAAGAAAAGGAGGGCGAATATAAGCTAAACTCCTTTGTAGAATAAGCCTGTTGGTAACTGACTGGGCTTAGCAATAAAATGCCATTTGAACTACTGCTATTTTATATAGAGTATGGCACCATTTTTTCAGACATCTGCTATTTGCTGTGGGATGAAGTGTGAATGAATGGGTGATCACTATATCTCCATAGCTGATACATTTCATTATTTTCCATGCAAGTGAAAAAAAATCCTAAATTTAAGCTGGAGTCTGAGTTAAGACAGTATTTTAGTATCCTATTATAGATGAATTTGAACTTCTTTCTTGGATTTGTGATAACATTTGTTAACTCAGTTGACATAACATTTAGCTAGAAAGCTCATGTACAATCTAGTTGCAAAGTATGAAGACGTCAATGGATTTGCAAGGTTAAAAATACTTTTTCCTCTGTGTGTTGGATAAATGTGAAAGGTCTTTCTTTTAACTACATGAAATATTGCTGGAAATGCACTCAACTGAAAGAGCACACTTTTTAGTTGGAAGCTGCTGGGTGGAAGGTTAACTACAGAGTTGGTTTCTGAGCCAATTCCCAGAAGAGTGTGGGCTCTAACAGGACATTTTTAGAACAATGAGAAACATTGCAAGCCCTGCAAAGTATAGCATTGAGGATTTGTAGATTTGGTTTATGTTTTTGAACAGCTGCCTGGCATACTTAGGCTTCAGATGGTAAATGTTATCATGGTAGAAGATCCAAGAAAGAATGGCAAAGGTTGGTCTGCTCTAACATTAATCTGTGACTACTTGAGCCAGGATTTTGAGACATTTTTGTTAACTGCTCTGAAGGCTCTTGTCAGTCAGGAGCTAATAAGGGTATATAGCACTATCGTGTCCTCAAATGAGAAATCTCAGTATGGCAGTTCAAATCAATTTTGGGGCCATCTAAAGAGCATATGGATACTTTATGTACTATAGCAGATGGTAATTATGATTGGCATCACTCTTGCCCTTTAAACAACATCAAAAAAGCGACTGCTCTCCTTATTCCCTGCTCATTCGCAGAACATCTGCTCCAATAAAATATGCTGTTGCTTCAGTTACAATAGCTGCTTTTAACATTATAGACTATCTTCTATTAGTCAATCAGTGTTACAACCCTTAAAGAAAAGAGACGTAAAGGCATAAAACTACAATCCATTCAGTGATTACTGGCATTTAAAATAAGTATAGTCCCACTCTGTACTTTTGGTGTCAGTCTTTAGATATCACTGCAAGATGCCGCCAAGCATGGGAAGACTATGTGACATGTGGGTCCAAAGAAGGCAACACATTGTAGGAGTCCTACAATAAAGTGGCTGTGGGCTTTAAGCTGCTATTCAAGGATCAAATGAGGTCTAAAAGCTCAAAAAGAATAGGAGAAACAGGAGAGACAGGGGTACGGGCAGTGTAGTGTTCCACCAGTGCACATAGCTCTGGCTGACCACAAGTCTTGAGGATGTGAGCTGTGCACACTTTTGGTCACTCCTGTGGGTTTAGTAATATGCCATTGTGGTATAAGACTGCATATTTATTGTCATTAACTACTGTATAAACAGAACTACAAAAGGAGATTTTCTCAAAGCAGTAGGTCTGTGGTATGAATGATGTTATGTGATGTTACGTGGTTTTGTCTGTACTCTTCATCCTGCCTGTGTGTTTGGGCTGGGCATCAGTGTCTGGGCTGGCTTTTGCAAAGGCTGCCTGAGTTTTACCAGGGTGAGGGAGGGCTGATGCAGGAAAGTGTGCAAAGCCAATGCAACAAAACACCATGTGCATGGAGAGCAAGTGGAGATGATATGGTAAGAGGAGGCTGTTTATACGTGCTGTTTCCTGAGACTTTGTTTCTGCCTCTATTTCCAAAGCTGACCTATGTACCCCTTGGTGTTCAAAATGATCAATGCTATGAGTAATTCCGTATTGCCAGACACATTGGTTTTCCTGGCTAATTATATGTTATAAGTTGTTTTGATCCTTAGCCAATCCTGTTTGAGATGTCCTACTGGGCAGAGTTTGTAAACCATGAGTAGATCTATAAGTATTGATGTCTGCTCAGCTGTAAAAATTACTTGGCCTATGTTCCTTCCTGAGCTCCCATTTTTGTCTTCTGATGGATGAAAAGGAGAATTTAAAACTGAGTTCTCTTTTGCTGCAGAGAACAATGTGCCATGAAGGGATATCATCAGTTCTGACTTGTGTGCTGGCTACCTGGAGTGTGATTGATCATTAGAAAATGAAGGTATCATCCCTATACCACCTAAGATGCTGTGTCTGAGAACTGCCCAGATTAAAGCACTAGCCCCACCCCAACCCAGCTTCTTCTGCATCCCCTACAGCCTTTTCCGTATGGCTTTATGATTCAAGAATATAACTATAAGCAGATTCAGTGACCTAACTGTACAAAAGGAAAAGCTAAGATAATCTATGCAAACAAAACCCCCCCAAACTCCAAAAAACAGAGGAGCAGTGTTTGTAAATGTTTCCTACACTTGTTTCCACTATGAGAGTGCTTTCTGTTTTCTCTCTGTTTAACCAAGTTGGGCCAAAAGGATGCCTACAGAGAGCAGGCAATCATGGGGATGAAGAATAACCACTTTATTTGTAATCAAACAATGGAACCTGCTTGCAGCAACAAATTAAGCAGATATTTCCCACAGCAGTATCTTGCAGCTGTTCCTCCAAATATACTGATTTCTATTCCTCTGTCAAAAACATAGGAGGAACAAGAACTAAAATAAGGAATGGGATCTATCTAACCTATCACTTAAAAGTGGACTCTGCAGACTAAAGGTGAGGAGGGATGCAACTGCTAGATGATCATTGTCCATTTGTCTCCTTTTAAATGAAACTCTTCACAAATACTTAAGATTCACTTAAATTTAAAATTAATTAAAATTTGTGATTAAATATGATATGGAAAAACCTCATAGTGCACAGCCAACAGCCTGTTCCTGAAGTCTACAGTTTATTATAAAAAGTAAAACTTGTTTCATAGAGTAATTAAGCTCAGGTGATCACTTAACACACATGTTCACAAAAACATGTATATGCATATACACCTCTGGCTGATAGTGTTTTAAAATTCATTGGCCAGTTCTAAATATATTTTAAAAAATGACTAAGGAAGTGAAATTATTAATTCCCCAAAACACACTCTGAAAATAAATGTTTGGAGTAGAAAAGGTGATCAGTTAGCATGAAGGGGAGATAACAGTGGTTTCTAGCTGTTTTTCAATCATGCATAAAAAAGTATGCAAAAAGAAAAGGGCTTTGACTATGAGTTGGTTTTTTGGTGTTTGCAGATTGTTGGATAGTAGAGGACTATTTTCAAAATTAAATTAGAATATAATTTTCAAATGTTTTTTAAATATTTAAATTAATTTTACAGTCTAGACTCTTGCCACTATGGAGACTACCCACAGGTTTGGATTTATTCAAGGAGGCAGATATGATATGTCATTAATTCTTGCCCAGACCTGGAACGTGATGGAGAATATTATGTCTTTTGCCTTCCCTGTACGTTCTAGTTGGCTTCTTCATAAATCAGGCAGCAGATGATAGTCTTTGGCTAGGTCACATTCTGGTGAAGAAGAGGGCTGTAGTCTGAGTTTGGATCAGGGTCAGGAGCAGTACTGCTGCAAGGAGTATGTACCTGACCATTTGTGTAACTGTGGGCAGTGACATACAAACTGCCAAAAGATGGTTTTGCAAAAAATGGTGCATAAGTTCCTGCAGCCTTTAGATAAAATTTTAAGTTTTAGCTTAAGTCTGAGGTAAATCTGAGCCAAAAATCTCTGCTTGACTGCAGGTATTTGGCTATTTTGAGATGTTGGATACTATTAAAGGCAATGTATCACACAAAATCTATTAATTTTCTGCATCATAAAGTATATATTGCCAAAGTCCTTCTGCAAATCCATAGCATCAATTAATTTTTAAGAGTCTTTAATCTTTGCATAGTCTATGTAGACACCTCAATTACTTATATATTATTTTAGGTCTATATTTGTACCTTCAGAAAACAGTCTTCNAGTAAAACTAATCAGTTTTTGTTTTGTTGTGTTTTAATGAATTAATTAATTTCATGTAAAGACTTTTATACTGAACTAGTGAACTTATATTTTATCAGAAGTTTTATATATTAAATAAATTAACACCACCTTCAGGCCCCAGAAATGTTGTACAAATCATGAAACCAGACAGTGGTCTTTGAGTGGACCAAAACCTGACTATGAAGAGCCCAGGCAGAGGCATGAGAAAACAAAATTTTTTCTATTATTTGAGGGCATTTGCTTTGCAGCAATGCCCAGGAAGAACTCCTGGGATATGACAGTCTGGCATATCAGACTGTGACATCACAAAAACCAGGCAGTTCCTGATCCATAAAACCTGAAACCCTTTGAGGCAAAGACAAGAACAGCATAATGCAAAGAGCTAATCTCTTCTCCTGGTGCTTGGATGGGCCCATGGACTTGAGCACTGAGGGGAAAAAAGGAGTCACTTCCAAAGAGATAAAAGACTTCCTATTTTGACAATGTGGATAAAAATGCTGAGTTAAAAAGGGGGCATTTCTTCATATTTGGCAGAAACACAAGCAGTCTAGGAGCTTGAACCAGTGAGAGAATTACTGCACATTGTCATGGAAAGGGTTATTTGTGAGCGAAGAAGGACAGGGAAGGAATCATCTCCTGCATCACACTTCCCCCCCCATCTCTTACAGCCAGTGGTAGTATGGGCAAGAAATCTCCCTTTGAGCCCCCAAGTGTTGCAAATTCTTCTCACTGCAAGCATGGAAGTGAACAGGAAGGAAGTTTTCATGCTTACATTGAACCAAAATAGTAGCATTGTTAAAGAGAAAAACCAAAAAGATTTACCTCATCCAAAAAATTGAAACTTTGACTTGCAATAGCAAAAGACCAATTCAAGCCAATGAAAAGCATTAAACACAGGGGTTTCAGTGATTGTGAGAGAGGGCATCAAGTGGTCTACATCAGGGGGAATACTCAGTTTGGAAGACAGATGTGGGGATGATGATATTTAAATCTTCACATTTCCCTGATACATCCCCAGATGTAGACAAAGTGGGAACCATGAATACAGCCATTGATGGCTTGCCAGAGGCATGACACAGAGCATAAGCAACAAGAAAACAGAAGGCATGATGATTAGAAGAGGTTTTTTAACTCCTGTGATCTCTTTTTCAGAAGAAAAATGGTTGGTTTTGTGGGGAAATTTTGCTTTCTTTCACTTAAGATGCTTCATCTGTGTATGGAAGATGTGAATCAAAGAGTGAAATGCTAGGCACAATTACAGATGCAGGGTGTTTATCCCTGTCAGATTGTGCAGTAGGACCTTTCCACAGCGCAGCTTTCCCACACAGCTCTTCCTCTTCACCTCTGCCCCACACCCTGTGCACTTTGTCAGGTGCACATTTTGAGAAAGAGCTGGGAGGGCATGAGGAAGAATCTCTATAAATCAGCAGAACGACATCTTAAAATCTCAGTATCCTTGCATGGGATCCAGACAGATAGTCGTTGGGACCTTCCCCTGTATTTGCACTATCATATTTATACGATTCCCAAAATGTTTATCTTGTAGTCAGCTTGGACTTTTTGACACTCACAGGTTTCTGCATTTCAATGGTTAGAAATCTCCTTTTTAAGAAAAGAGAGAAACTTTTGGCAGTAGACTGTCTCAGTTTACTTTGAAGGAGATCAATAACACTACATAGAATTGGAAAGCAGTTTTTCTCTAAGAATGCTAAAGCATTCTTCTGTGTGGATTTGCTTTGCTAAAAAGGAAAATATTAACTTGGAATCACCAGTTCCACTAACACTACTCAATCATTACCTTTCAAAGAAGGACTTTACAATTACCTGGCTGTACTCTGTGAGCTACTTAGAAAATGCTTTAAATTATGGTATAAATTATGGTTTGTGAGGAAAGTCCATACAAGATAAATCCCTCCATAACAACTCATATCACAAAGCATTTCTGTTTCACTATGTCATACGTAGTCAGGTAGAGTTATTACATTCTTATTTCTCTAACTTTTCATGTATCACTGTAAGGGTGGCCATGAAAAAGAAGACTGTTCCTTATCCAGTTGTCTACCCGTTTAAGCTGATCTCTTTCCATGTTGATAGATCATCAGTCTGGATAAAGCATTCAAAATAACTTTCCTCTGATTTTGAACTCATATAACATTTGACACCTTATATAAACTGAGAGTGTGCTATAGTTCTATGATGTAAGGCTGAGTTTATTCACAAGTTTCCTTGTCTGTAGATGTTTTAAGGCTGTTTCTTAATACTTTAAGCACGATTTTGTCTCATAATCTGCATTTCATTAACCAGTCATATAAATACTCTAATAGCATGAATAAATATGTTTATATTGTTGTATTATAATTTATCTTATATCAGCTGTAATTGACATTTTTTATACTTAAAAAATGGATCTAGAAGAAGCATAGAGGAATGCAGAAAAATACAAAGCTCACATATTCTAAATCTAGACCCATAATAATTTCTGACATTTTACCAGCTTGATCATTAATTATGCCCAGACTGTTCTTTCTTTGGAAATATAAATCCATGTGCTGACTTATAGCCCCTATAAGTGGTTTATCTTTGCTTCATGGTTGCATCTTGACCATGTATATTAAAAGTGGCAGCTTTCTCCCCAGATTCCTAAGATGTTTTGGAAATTTCACTGTAAAATCAGCAGCTGAGAAAATTTCATAATAAATCTTCCAATTGTATTTTATGTATTTTCTGCATCCCTGCAATGAATTATGTTATCCTGAGACCTTAAGTGCAATGAATCTGATCAGCATTCTATCCAATATATAAAATAGGACACCATCAGCTAACTACAAATTGCTCAAAATGTTCTACTGGAAGCACTCTTCACTCCATTCTTTTTAACCATCACAATTGTGATGGTGATAAGATTACTACTTTTGTACCAAATATATTAAAAGTAAATGAATAATATAATAATTCTTAATTCTTGATTTAATTTCTTTTGAGGCAAGCTTAAAGGATAAAAAAATAAACCTTTTTTTTTTTCTGTCTACTTATCTTACTCCTGTGGAAATGTGTTTTGTTTCCTGTTTGTCTTTCAGGGCAGACTTTGCTCTCCAAAGTTGGATTAATGGCTCTGAATGCGTCCTAATGAATGAGATTTTCTGCAAGCATTTATCACTGCACTATCTGAATCTTTTGCCAATATTAATTAATCTATCCATTATTTATGGATTGTGTTAAGAGCTGCAAAGACTGAAAGCCAATGCTAAAATTTCCTCTCCCCACTCTCTCCCATAATGATGAATCCTGCCCAGTGGGGGACTCAGAGATCAGATGGTAAAATTGTGCGATTTTTCATTTCTGGAGAAAGCATGGGAGACACAAAGATAAGTTACTCTCCCTGCTCCTCTGGAAAGTGGCAAGAGAAAGTAGGGGACAGAGCAGAAGTGACAGCAAATTGGGACAGGAAATCAGGAAACACAGATCCGGAGGATAAGAACTTAGTGAATAGAATAGCAGTAAATTTTGGGTTTATGTTTGGTAATTTTATACTTATAAAATGGATGGTAGAACTTCATACAAACACATCTGCATCCCACAGACACTTTCCCCAAATTTTTCACTGGAAAAATATCAAAACCTTCTAAGATACCCCTTTCTCCCCCATTATTGAAGCTTTATTGATATTTACCCAGGAGATTTAAAGTCTAAGAGACTTGAGTGTTCTCCTTTAGCAAAGGACATTCAGGTCCTATTCCCTTCTCTTGCTTTGTGTTGATTCATCTCATGTAGAAAGCAAATGGCTCACTTTTTCTCATAAATTTCACCCTCACAGACATTTTAGTCAAAATTTGTATTTCTATTAAAAATTGCTTAAATAAACTGCATTTTTTGCAAAGTTTTGCAACAACTGCAAAGTTTTGTTTTTTCCAAAACAATTGTACTAGAGAAGATTTGAAAATTTAAGTACCCAAATATTACTCAGGTCATGACTTTGTGTTTTCCCCAGAAGAAAAGCAAGTAGAAATCCTAAAGAGAAGAGACTATTTGGGTCCACTACATCCATTTAGCTACTTTTTAATTTTGTATCCTAGCATGGCCACCATCTGCTCCTTCAGAAGCTGTGCTCTCTTTCTTATGCTACACCTGTGAATTCAATCATGTTTTGATCATTAACAGTGTTTAATTCGTGTTAGTAAGAACACAAATGCTTCAAAGTCTTCAAACTTTATTATTATCATCTGCTTTTGAACTTTTTTATTATTTCAAAATTTCTATTTGCAATGTGTGTCTTAAAGCTCTTAGACGACACTGGATTTTTTTTCTGGCTGAGTAGCCATTCTAAAATTGGGGTCTTGGAACTATTAGAACAGTGCAAGTGTTTTCTCTGACATTGAGGACCACTGTCACAGCATGATAGAATGGGTCAGGTTGGAAGGGACCACAGTAGGTCATCTGGTCCAACCTCCCTGCTTCTAGAGTGTGGATGCACAAGCCTGGGAAAGTTGTGTGAAAACAGAAAAGCTTTCCCATGGACTGCCTGAGAAGCAAAAGCTTTCTCACAAAGTTGGAGAAAAACAGAAAGGAAAGAATCTAAAACAAAGATGCACCTGATATTATTTACAGAATGTGTACCGTGAGAAACTGTATTGCTTAGAGTAGGAGCATCTTGCAAGAGGTGTTGCTCACTCTGACCAATGAGCTGTGTTCTATTCTAGGTTTAGTGGTTTAGTGTTTATAAGGAACGCAGTGCTACAATAAAGTGTCCTTTTCCTCTACCTGGTGAAGAGACATGTCACTGTGTCTCCTTTTGCTGTTCCAGCAGGGAATCTGATACCAAACAGCGACACTAGAGCACATGGCACAGGATTGCATCCAGATGCTTCTTGATTATCTCCAGTGATGGAGACTCTACAACCTCTCTGTCCAATCTGTCACACTTCCTGGTCACCTGCACAGTAAAGAAATTCTTCCTTATATTCAGGAGGAACTTTCTGTGCATCCCTTTCTGCCAGTTGCCTCTTGTTTGCTTAACTTGGGCTGCTAGTAACCAAATCTGTGTTTAATCAGCTTAATCTCCCACTGGAAATTACACTGTTGTTGAAAAAAATCAATAAGCATGTAAGGAACCCTATTCTTTCTGTTTTACAGACTTCATAAAAAAGCAAAGGAATAAAACCCAAAAGTGTTTCCTGGAATAGCCATTACTAGCACCATGGGTCTTTTCTCAAACTTTAGAGATTAGATTCCTTCCTGGCAGATGAACAAAACTGGATATTAACAATTCATGTCACCTACCTTTATGTTTCTCAATAGCTCCTCTATTCATACTTAACATGCAGAAGGTATATATTGTCTGAAGAGGAAAGCCAACATTAGAGGGAAATATAATGTCTTTCTATACAATTGCTCTTCAAAATGGCGCTATTACAGGTGATATTACAGCTGGTGATTGTGGTATTTTGTCTTTGTGTTATCTGAAATCACTTTCTTTTCATGTCAGTTGCAATGTGTTACGATGGGTATAGAAAATATTTTAATAAGAATAATAGTTTATAGGCAGCTTTGGGGATGGAAGAACAGTGCTGGCTTTTTGTTCACTGTAATGTCAGTTCTCTTGAATTCCTGACTGGCCAATTATTCCAACTCTGCTGGAAAGCAGAGCAGGTGTTAGGGTAAAACTTGAGAAGTTATGTCTCCATCTGTCTGTAGTTCTCCATGGTGCCCTGAGGCTATACTGTCCCTTCATATCTGTTCCTTGCTTCCACGGTGGGGACCAATAAATGAATAAAGCTCAGAGTACAAATAAGGGCACAAGAAAGTTGAAAATGTGCTGTAGATTTGTAGCTGCTGTGGACTCAGGCAGGTTCTCTAAATATAGTGTAAATATAACTATTCCTGTGTACAGAATTCCTGGTATGATCATTTTTCTCCTTTTCTTCTCAGTCATATGTGTATTCTTACATATTCTTACATATTATGTGTATTCTTATGTGTCTGGGAAAAAAAACCAAACAAAACACCAATGCCCCCCAACAACTAAACCTCACAAACTCTAAAATTCAAAATGTTCTCTTTTCAGAGAACAACTTTTTTGGTAGCAAGTCTGAGAAAAGCTTAGCAAACTCCCTTTCACTTCAATGTTTGCAAGAGGGCTATTCTTACCTTTAAGACATGAGCCAGGCTCCTCCTGCCCCTTAGCTGGAAGCTTTTGCAGTACCTAGAATCATAGAATCATGGAATAATTTGGGTTGAAAAATATGATTAAGATAATTGAGCCCTGTTTGTTAAGGAAATGGATTCTGGTCATTCTGGAGACTCTTGGCAGTCACAATTCCACTACCAGAGATTTTAACTGCTGTGACCAATGCTCCTTTGCAGTGAGCAGCTCAAGTGAGCCAATGGTCCCTTGCTTGACTCCCTACACTCCTCAGGCTCACATGGTCAGACAAGGTTTCCTTACTGCTTTGACACCAGGTTTCCCTTTGAAGAGTCTTGGATATCTCGTTCCATAAAGCAATTTATCCACAGTGCTGTAACACAGAAGCAGCTCTAGCTGGCTCCTCCAAGGAGGGACCCCCCAACAAAAGAACCCCTGGGCTTTTATACCCTCACAGTCTAAGCAAGCTCAAATCTTCCCCTTCTTCTTGAGTCTTTAGCTCCTGCCATGTCTTCACCTGTCTGGTCCTCTGGCCAGTGACATTGGCCTTCATGCCTTTTGTTACGGAAAGGGCCGGTGGTTCATGACCTCTTGTCTCAGACCTGAACACAGTGGCTGCTGCAGCTTGCAGACCAAGCTACCTGCACCAGATATATTCCTCAAAAAATCCTTGCTGGAACATTGCCAAATCCACCACTGAAGCATGTCCCTAAGTGCCATATTTGCACGTCTTTTGAATACCTCCAGGGATGGTGACTCAGCTGTAGTGAATCTGTGAAATATGTTTTTCATCCATTGATTTTGCACCTGTGTGCCTTTCATATCTTAATTGCATTAGACTAGAAGCTAAACATTTATTTTTCCCAATCTCTGGCTTTGAGTAAGCTTAAATCTTAGGATAATTAGAAGTGGATTAAGCCTCCATAGTACATAGAAGAAGGTAAATGAAAGACTATGAAGTCTTTGTGAAGACTTTTCCTTGTACTTCATGGAATTTTTCCTCCAGGGAACAAACTTTCTGTTTGCATTTCTGTTTGCTTACTCATTCTGTGACTGTGATTCTGAACTGGCTAGGAAAAAGGAATTGTTAGTACAGGTTATGCTGGGTTACAGCACTGTCCCTGGGTGATGAAAGAATTCCTTGTGGAACACACTCGTGTTTGTGAGGGGCAGACCACTGAAATGCTGGGTTAATGTAGAGATCTCATAAATTAAATCCATAAATTGAATTTAGCTGTGCTTTTTTACACACTGAACCTAATCTTCACCATGGTTTTTATTTTAGGATCATACAGGGAGCCCTTTTGGAAATGACAGAGTATAATGCATACATACAGAGTAGTGTTCCTGAAATGGGTTCCTGTCTGAATAGTGGTATGTCAAGTCTGCTTCTTTACTGCTTTGGTCACTGGTAACCTTTTGGTAACTTTTAGTTACTGTATACAATTGAATAAAGAAGAACTCTGCTGCAAGTCATTCACTTCCTACCAAGGACACCTCACCTCCAAGGGGAAACAAATTGAACCTGTCCAGACAAGGGAAATTTCTGGTAGTCTCAGGTTATTGGAGATAAAAAGAGGATTAAAAGCCATGGAGTTCTCAACCAGGAAAGGCAGAGACATCCTAGGCACCAGAGTAAAGTGGTCATTGAGATCTCACTCAAACTTGCAATAAATCTACTGAGGAAGCTAGGATCTGCTCACAAAGGTAATGCTGGCAGAAGAGTTCTGTGTGAACACTTCTTATTTCTACTGTCTGACTGAATGATTTTGGTTTTCCTCAGAAGGTGAATTTTCCTAAATAATTTTTAACAGAATCTGGCTGAACTGGAAAGCCTTCTGTACCTGGGGGGAAGTAAGCTGTGGTGGGTAATTGAGCTAGATCAGTCTCAAAGCCCTGGCTGACCTCTCATGCTAACATGATCCCAATTGATAGAAAAGAACCAGAAACTCAGGGTTTGTTCTAACTTTCTACTGTATGCATCTTCAGGATTAGTTTTGTCAGTGATTCAAACTGAAGACTTGCTAAAGCATGTACAGGCTCCCATGCAGCCTGTATATCTTTTCTGTAGAAACCAGTATTATACAGCACTAAAGTGCTTCCACCTCATATCTTGAACACAGGTGACACATGCTTCTGGATTTGGGCTCTGGGGAACCTGCATCCCCTTGTTTGGATACAGCCAGTGCCACCAGCAACATCTCCTGTCTGAGCAAAGGTGGGCACTGGGATGCAGATATGGTGCACTTCACAGTATGACCACAAAGCTCTTCTCTGAAAGAGCAAGATAAATCCCAACTGTGTAATTCAGGATTTTGGGGAGAAGGACAGATAATTTACTTCTGCAATACAAAATTTGTGGGATATCTTACTTTTACAGCAAAGCTGAAAAACACAGAAACTCAAATTTTGCAAGAGATTACATGTGTGATGTAATTACTTAGCACAAAAGAAGAAATCTGGAGTGTTAGAATTTGTAATACATAATGAGTATTTCCAAGATGAATATTTTGTTCCAGCCCTAAACTGTGTTTGCACAAGAAAGGGGGACCACTTTAATTATACTGTTTTGTTTTGTCCACCAAGACATTCTCTTAAATTTAAAGAAAAACCGTGCCAAATGATACTTGTTTTCTTAAAAAAGCAAAACAAAACATAAACAAAAACCAAAAAAAACCCCACATTTGTTCCCTTCTGTACAATTATGCAGTAACTTTAATAGCCTGTTAAGTGAAATTCTGGGATTTTTTAGGCATAAGGGAATTTCAAACTACAAAACTCAATCTGTGCAAACCAGACCATGGAGAAATGCAATGTTATTTACTGATGACTTAGGGAAATGAGCACTTTAAAGGCTTAAAAACTTTTCCCTGGTCCAGGGAAAAATTAAAATACATAGTGGAAGAAAGACTGATTTGGTGACTTCTTTTGAGAGAAAAATCCTGTCGTGTGAACAGGTTTCAAAGTGAAAACAATATCAAAATCACCTTCACATCCTGGAAAGTCCCTGATCTTGCCTTGGAAAAGATGGCAATTAAGGTGTGAGTTAAATGCAGGGTTTTGTCCATGGTAAACTTTTTTTCTTGCTACCATGACTGAAATATGCTGAGATTTTTGCTTCTTTTAAAGGCTGGGGTGTTATTGCTGCTGCAGCTGATTAAATCCAAACTTGTGTTCTATGGGCAGCTGCACAGCAGTCAAGGTCCTCCCAGCAGAAGTATGCCCAAGGCAGAAGTCTGAAAACCAAGTTACTCTGCTGCCCTGATATGTAAACACTTGGTGTGTATGGTGTTCTTAGCATGACCTAGGCAGGGCTAAAACTAAAGCTAAAATATTTGTTCAATAACTGAACAAGACAAACAAAATTTGGTCAGTCTGGGATAGACAATGATGGGAGAACTTTGAGCAGAAAGCCACTCATACTGAGGTAATCCTGTCCATGAGGCCAGCGTTGTCTGGGAAAAGATGCTGGAAATAACAGCTTTTGGTACTGTAGCAAATCTGGAGGAAATAAAGAAAAGACAGATATGCTGTTGGGAAGAACTTGGAGGAAGACCAAATATGGAAATAAAGTGAAAATGTGAGTCTGAACTCAGAAAAAATAGGGAATAAATTTTAAAACTATACATGAGAAAAAAAGGGTAAAAAATGTATCCTTACTCAGGAGTGTGGATGAAAACAGCAGTAATGCTGGCTTGCATGCCTTGGCTCATCAGAATGCTGAAGGGTCATCCTGCTCCACAGACATGCTGTCCAGAGTTGCAGAGGGAAATAGATTTGTGCTTCCATATTAACAGAACTGGGATTGAGTAGTGCTCAGGTATTTGATTCATTAGACTTAAGAGCTGTAATTAATAGCTTTATAGTCAAGCATAATAGTCTGCATTATTATATAATTGTTATATTGCCAAGATGATTTATTCTTTTACTTCTCTACCAATTTCCTAATGGTTTTCTCATTAGTAAATAAATATCTTAATCAGCTGGCCTCTGATTTAGCTGTGGGAGTGTGGTGCTGTGGCTGCAAAGTGGTGGAAAGGATGTTGTCTTTCAAGGGCTAAATGTGTATCACTCTGGAAGATTGTCAGCGTCTCACAGAGCAATCATCATTGGATGAGGTCTGTCTTCTCTGTGGTACCCCCACTTGTCTTCCACACTCAGGGACAAGTATAACCTAATATATATAAGCAAAGTAAGACCAAGCCTCCATATTGCCATTTTAAAAATTAGTGCTGCTCTTAAAATGAAGATGTCTTTTTGCCATAAGCGAACTTCAGCTAATGATGCATTTGGGAGTGAATGTTAGCTGTCACGCAAGGCAACACACAAACAAAACCCCAGTTGTTTCTTGTTCCTCAGGCAACATTTTGAAACATTTTATTCAAGATCAGATGCTACTTTATTCTAGGAACTCTTGTATCAACTACTTTAACGATGATTACCCCTTGGACTTTCATAATAGTGGCTAACGTGGGAGACACATTTGGTGGAACTGGCTCTTCTGACTTCATTTGGCTTTTTCTCATTTGTGTTAGTCAGCAGAAAACCTGTTATGTTTTTTACATTCACTTTCATTTTTCATTCATTTTACATTTACTTTCTTACATTCTTCACAGTCTCAGTTATGCTAGTTCTATGTTAAAATTATTTCACAGGATAACAAATTGTGTTATTATCTCTGCTAAATTCTCAAGTCAAATTTTTTTTCTTCTGCTTTTAAAGACAATTTTTTCTTTTATAAATAAGGATTAATTTGAAATACTTTAAAAACATTTGTAGTTTTTTAAAGATCTTAATATACTCTTAAAGACTTACAATTTGTAAGAGATTTATAAAGAGAACAAAACATGCTACTATGACAGGGAAGAGAGAATAATGAGAATTACTTGGACAAGAAGTGTAGCTGTATTTAATATAGGGTGGCTGCCCGTAATTTCCTTTCTACTAGATGCCCTTTGGATTATGGTGTTAGGATCCCTAACTTGCTGCATGAAGGATCTTCTTTTAATATTACTTACACTGAAATGAATAAGTAAATGCTCATATGGATTTGAAGGCATGCTTTTGCCTTACTTTTGGGTATTTTTAATGACTTGCATGCAGTTAGAAAAAAAGTACTACTGACCAAAAAAAAAAATCAAACCAAAAATGAAACTGTATCATTAGCAGCAGCATTCTCAGGTAAGCACATGTAAATTCAGACTTATATTTTGCTCTAGCCTCTGCTATTTGGAGTTTTTAGATACCTTGGTTTCTATAGGCTATAATCCAGCTACACCTCATCGCAAAAATGTTACAGCCAAACTTTGTGCCAGTCCTCTGATGAAAGTTCATGACATGCTGACATAGGAAAGGACTAAGTTAAGGTAGTGACAGAGAAAGAAGAATTTATACTTTAAGTTTATGCATGTCGTTTACAGGGGAGGTACTGAGAAGATCTAAACTGAGAATCCCAATCATTAAACAGCCAATAGCAAAATAAGCAGCTGGCACAAAAATTGAAGCATAAATATGTGTACACATACATATATATTGATTCAAAGTGTCATGGTAGTTAATTAGACACTTTGTGACTTCATTTACTAACTATAGATCAGCTAAGAAGCAGTGGCTGGTGAAGAATGCTAATCACTTAATCATGTGCACAGTAAGAAGATATAAAAGGTCTCTTCACATTTGTTATCACAAAGCTCTGCAAAATTTTGGAAGCCCCATTTCTAGGACAAAAAGGACAGATTTTGTAAAACAGAAGGAAAAAAATAGCTCACATAAAAATATTTTATAGTTATTCTTCAGCAGTGTGTCTGTTTTTCACACAGCTGTAGAGCTAATAAAAATCTGGACTCTTGTAACAAGAACTGCTCTAAATGAATGATATTATTACATAGTTTGGACTTGATGTCCTATGATTTTTAAAATTCTTAATGCAATTTTTGATTATGAAAGGAGATAGTTGCTACATGACATGAGACCTCACAGAGCTCTTTGCTTCTACTACAGTGACAATCATATAAAAATCGTATACAGATTTTTTTTTTATTTCTGTGTAATTACAAAATCATATATGAAACATTTTTGTCACAGCAAGAGCAAATTACATCTTTGCCCTTTAATCCAAATGGTTGTCCAGAAGGAAGCAAACACTGCCTCCAAGTACTGGATTTATAACTCTTGCTTTATACTTTTTCTTAGCAAAAATACATATGCCGTAAAATTCAGAGTTTGGTGTGTCTTCTTATAATAAATAAAATACTTCTCCCTCTTCATGACCTAGCTCTGATGTTCTATCAGCCTTAGGCAGCTTCTCTGTTTGTAGCTCTCTTAAATATGTAAAGAAATGTAACTGGTTTCTTTCAGTGAATATGTAGATCTGAAAAAACCTTCAATAATCTCATTTTACCCCTCAGTAGGTTTGTTTTAGGTCAGTCTTGCTGCATAAAAGTCTGTACTAGAAAGCTCAAACTAACCTAAATGGGAGATGAGATGCAGATGTTGGATAGTTGATTGGGATAGTAGCATAGCAGCAGAGCTGCATCAGTCATCAGACCAAACCTGAGGCTAATTTGTAGGCTGAACAAGTTGTGCTGACTTATCTTAGCTAAGATTAATATACTGCTTCATATCCCCAAGACAGATAATCTCACCTTTCCTCTCATTTTTCATCTATTTTCTTGGTCCTTTGGAGCTTTGTTTTCCTTTTCCTTTTTTATTTTTTTCCATTATTGGTAGAGCTGTTATAACCCACTCTTTTTCCACTTTTAATTCAAGGGAGACTGACTTTCACCTCTGTCTGGGGTCTTCATTGTATCTTATACAGCTCTCGAGACCTCCTGCTGGGGAAGCAATCACCACAGCAAATCAGGAAGAGATTCAGACTCTGCTGCTCTTCAGAAAACAGCAGAAAGGTACTGATCACTCCTTCCTCTTGTCTCTCACTGTGCTCAGATCGAGAGAGTCCTTTATATTCCTTTATATTCAAATCCCTGTATAGGACCAGTGCTGAAATTACCAAAACTCAGCTACTTTGGGCTAGTTAGCCTTTTGTCCGTAGTTGTATGAAGGGAAAGAAGAATGTTTCAATGACGTTTTGCTGAATCAGTTAGTTGGAAAGACTTGTATGATGCAGACTGGATTTAGGGTGGAGGGAGCTCGAAGTGCTTGAATGGGGAGATATGAAATGCAGAACAGGAAGAGGGACATGCTCTGGGTTGTAAATTTCAGAAGCACTAAGGCCTTGGTCTGCCAAGTTCAGAGATGAGATGTCAGCCTGAATCTTTCTTAATTCAGCAAAGTGCCTGGATTTTGTCTCTTTCCTCTCATTGAATGAATGGGAATTTACTGCTAGAGAATGCATCCATGTCCAAATCTACTTTGCTATGACCAAGGCAGTAAGGGGAAGCAGGGACCTCAAATTCCTACATTAATTGTGATGACCATAACTATCCCATGGAGCACTGGCTGCTGAGTCCTTTGTCCTCATCCTTTGAGACAGCAAAGTATCTTTATGAAGATGAAATCAATAAAGTCATTTATCCAGTAAGAATACTTAACAATACCATTTAGGCTAGTTAAACAATGCTATATGACTTACAGTCAGCTCCACAAAATTCATGCTGATTTCAGTGAGAGAATGTTTGGTAGAGCAGGATTTGTTTTAAAATACTAAATAGATAGCTGAAATTAATTAAGCAACTTA
Organism: Toxostoma redivivum; assembly: GCA_013397375.1. NCBI lineage: Eukaryota > Metazoa > Chordata > Aves > Passeriformes > Mimidae > Toxostoma > Toxostoma redivivum. The sequence continues at coordinate 187,544 of VXBI01009832.1, forward strand.
CATAACAGACACTTACTCTCTTTAGTCAATATCCCTACAGGGCTTTGTCCCATCCTATGACATATTCGAATTTATCTTTCTCTGCAAAAGCCTGATTTCTCTAGTAATTTTAAAGTAATTTAAAGTAATTTAAACTCCAGCTGACTAGATCAAACTAATTCATAACTCCTGGAAACTTTCAGCATGGTGTCCTTCATTCCAGACCTAAACAAAGCAGCAAGTCCTAAAATGGCTTTTAGAGATTACTGAACTCATTGCATCCTGGGCCAGCTCTAATACAGTTGGTGCAGAGAGACTTGTTCTTAGAGTTCTCACTTCAATGTAATGACAGACCTATGTCAACAGAAACATACTATGATGAATAGAGGAGTTGTTCATATCTTCATATCCCAACCACAATCAACGGAATAAATTTTGTTGCGTTTTCTTTTCCCTTATTACTCACCCAGTCCACTCCCATTGCACAAAAGCAGAGATGTTGAACTTCTGTTGCATAATATTGAATTTGAAGAAAGGCTCTGAAAAAGAAGGGGAATGGGCCAATTCTCTCAAAATAAGCATCTACTCTTGCTTCTGCTGACAGAGCTGATGGAAAAAATTGCTATGATAACCAGTCTCAAATATTTGTTATCCAGCCCAAAGCTGCTGTGAGGCATCATTGACTCTTGGCCTGGCAAGTCCTTCTCCAGCAGATGGCATTCATAGCTTGTTTCTCCTTGATAATGCACCAAAACCACTCTGATGGCTGTGCCTAGTCAGAGCTCTCTTGTCTCTGATCAGTTTGCACGACTACCTGTTTCAGCTCTGCACCAAAAATTTTAACCCAGGCATCAGTATCTAATAAAATAATAAAGGAAGAAAAGGACTATAAATAACATCTGTTTCAAAAAATTTAGGTGTGCAATTTTTTTCCCCTCAAAATAAAAGCCTTTGGCTGCTATCACTTCTACATTCTTTGTATTATGATGCTTATCAAGTGTTCAGGAAAAGAAAAACAGGTCATGAAACTGGTGTGTATGTGTGCATGTCTGCTACTATAAAATACATCAATTTCTCCCCATTTTTGTCATCTTTCCATTAGCTAGGGATTCCCTGATGAATCTTAAATTATATAACATAGAAAGTCTTAGGAAAATTCATTGCCTTTAAAAAGATGACCCCATCTTTTACCCCATTAATTACAATTTAATAATAATAAAAGAGGTAGTCAGAGATTATGGTACATTTGCTCATTTTACCTTGATAGATAATGACAAAGTCCCTTCTGAGTTTCCATCAAGGTCTGCTGTGTTGTATTTCTTTCAATAGGCTCCATGTTGACAGGATGGAACACACAGATCAAGGTCTTGTAATGGGCAAAGTGAATATTACTGCCTTTGTGGAACTGTATTTTCCTATTTCAAAGAATTTGGAATTTGAAAACAAGGGACCAATCAGGGACAAAAACTTGCAGCATATGTGCAACTATATATTAAATTAGCATTATAAAATATTTTGTGCTATTTGTTCCTATTACCTTCTAATGAATATTAATTCAGCTTTCCAATTTTGTGAGGAAAGGAAACACCATAAACATAATTCATGTACACACATAAGCAAAAGCTCACATTCTTGTCAGACTCAAATTAAAAACACCAGAAAGGATAATTTAACCAAAATACCTACTACACCAAGTGAATACAGTGAGGGAAAAGTTATCCTATATATATATACATATACACACAAATGTTCTTGTATATGGCCTCTCAAAGTGTAAGTGTTGTAGTATTTTTTTTGAATACTGGGAAAAAGATTCTCCTGGGTATGTTTGCATGAAGGAAAAATGCAGCTAGATAAAGTGCAGTGGTATTGCAGAGCATGGTGCTTTGGTGCAGGTAACAGCTGATTAGGAAACTCCTACCACGACATAGAGACTTGCCATTGTCCTGCATTGCTACAAATCTATCCATCCCTCCTTGGCACTTCCTGGGAACCTCTGGCAGCTGCCGGCCGTTTATGTGGACTCTGAACTGAGTTGTCCTTATTTAAGTTTTTGAAGTGGATGTCAGGCTTGAGGAGAACAGCAAATCACCCAACAAGGACAGCAGTTTTCTGTCAGGTGCTTCAAAGAAAGGAGAAGACTGGGGGAGTTAGAAGCCAGGCTGAAAGTCTTATGTTTGAAGAAGCTGGATGTAGATCCTTTGTGTATTGTAACTTCTTCAGCTGCCTGAAGACCAGTGATTTTATATTTCTTTGCTTCATTTCCTGGTTTACAGCTTGCCCATAGTAGTGCTTCTTTGCTTGGAAAGACTGACTTTTTTTTCTGTTCCAAGCCACTGCAATACTAATTGGGAGTACCTTATAATGTATAGATGAGAGTTCCAGAGAGAAATTATACGTGTGGTTATTGTACTTAGAAAAGGCAGAGAGGATCTTTCTACAGTATTAGTCTGGCAACCTCAAAACAGGTACCTATGAAAAGATGAGATCAGGTTATTTTTATTTTCCACTCCCCCTTAATAATGAATATGATTAAAGGATAATGTAATATATGTGGGGACTGGAGGAAAATTCTCAGTGGTCATCAGATGTCATCAATATATTTGAGCTAAATAATTCACCAGCCTTTTTGTATCTTTCTCTACTTTACAAAAATGCAGAAGTGCATTATGAGATGTATCTGAATATAGTGAAATGTACACACAATAGTTTTCTCTGTGTTGTGACATGTACTTGTTTTTAAGGTCTACCCTAATTCTAGGGTAGCCTCTGATAGATATTGTAAGAATAAAAGTCAGCCAACTGCTGAATATTCAGAGTTTTGCCATGAAGTTTGATACATACAATAGCCAACCTTTGCCTATTTTATATGATTTATTTTTCTTTTCCTTTGGTGATAAAACAGGTAACTACACACTAAGAAGCTCAGCTAGCAGGCTGAGAATGACTGTCATGACAAACTGGATGCAAACTAGCAAAATCAAATGACTAGGAAACCTGAAGGCAGGGTCTTATTAGACCCTTCCTGTCACTACTTCTCAGCTGCCTAAGAAAAGTTTTTGCAAAAAAGTTGATTTGCATGTTCACTGTCTAGGATAGAAGTAAAGGCATTTAAGTTGAGTGAAAGACTTTCAGAGAGAAGTCCAAGAGATGATTCTCCTCACGTGCCTTTGTTGTGTTGTACAAATTTAAAATTTAAAACTTCCTGCAATTGTTTTCTATTTCTTGTGCTTATGAAATGTATTTGATTCATATGATAATGAAAATGTCTAACTTCAGGAGTTTTCTGGTTTTGTGATATTTGATATTTCAAAACAGAGATTTGGGGAAGGCTGAAAAATGCTGTTTTGAGGTCATTGTCCTTGAGAATGTGAAGGGACAACTGTGTTTCACATTTCTGCTGTGCCCTTGGGGTGAATAATTGGCCTGCCTGTGATCTCTGTATGCTTTCTTAGCTTTGCATCTACATTTTCTGCTTTTCCTTGCAGTTTTGCCTTACAAAATCTTTATAAGACGGAGCCACCTTTGCAGTTGCTGCAGTAATTGCAAAATTCTTGTTGGAATATTCTGATAATGATTCAAAGCTAGATTTCTTTTCCCTTCTCTGAACAGCTTTTTCAGTATGAGTGAGGTACAGAAAATGCTTTTTGCTATGTCTGCTGCTGCTGCATTTCTGTCAATTGCTTTTCTGTTTTCAGCAGTTCATTTGCAGTCTGTGCTTCTGATTTTTTCTGGGTTCATGTTATCATTAAGTTAACTGTGGTCTGTTCCTTATTTCCTCAGAGTGTGATGCTGAGTGGTGTTTGTTGAATGCTTGTCAAGAATTCTGTGCCTTATCTGCTTTATTGACAGGGTGAGGTTTGAGGCTTTTTAGTTGCACGCATTTGTAAGAGTTTTTCCCTCACTGCTTGTGACTGGTCCATTTCTTCCTTTGAAATTTCCACACAGAACTTCACTTTTCCCAAATACGGTACTTCCTTATCACTGCAGCACTTGCTTCAATTTCTGTTTCCAAGGTAGATCCATTTATCTCGTCTTCCAGTCACTCCTTGAATTCAGTGCTTGCTCATATGTGTCTTCTGTTTTGTCTGATATACCTGCCTGTCCTCAGTATAGGGATTTGTCCTGTCACAGCTTTTGCTTCCCAAGGTCTCCTGGTTTATCTGATTCTTATTCTGAGTCTGTTGGTGTCCAGCTGTGCCTGCAGTGATTTGAGTCATACTGGTTCTGAACATTCTTTGTTGTTTCACAAATGTTTACATTTCCCTGCTATGATGATATCTTGGAACTGTTCTTCTACTAAAAGGAAAAATCCCTATGTAATCTGTTTACTGTGAATTTTGTGTTGCTACTTGTTCTTGTTCTTAATTATGAATTTTAAAAAAAATATTTTTACTTCATTTTACCAGATCATGGTTTTCATACTATTTTGTGTTTGACAGATGACCAGATTGGGAATATAGTTCAGCTGTGGTTGATACAACCATGTATTTTGTTATTCTGTGATAATTTGTTTTTCTTTAATGAGACAAAAATGTACTTTCAGCTCTACCTTTGGGTATAAAACACAAATATCAATTTAAGTTATTAAGTTAGATTATTAATTTCTTAATTTAGTGATTTCTAGCCACTGTTAGCCACATATTATGCCCTCAGATAACATACTGGGAGTTAGCACAAAGATTTACTTCTCTCAAGAAGCTTGAGGGGTCTGCCATTGCAATACCAGGTGATTTAAAACTTCTCTGTGTCCACATTCTGGACACAAAACTGCACAGAATGGGCAAGATTTGAATCTTGTTTGAAATCTTGCATTTGCCTTATGGATTTAGAGCTTTCAATTAGATGAATGATTTTTTCCAGAGGATGTCATAATGAGAGCTCCTATGGTATATGCTGTTCTATGTGGGACAGAGCTGATATAGCATTTCCACTCTCACATCTGATCCAACTCACATTTCAGGTCACTTGTTGTCCATCTCCCCAACAATTACTAGTTGTTTTTGATTTTGGAAACCTCCCTTCACAATCACCAATTATACACATTTCTTTTCAAGCAGCACAAATGCTTTCCGTGTCCTAAATTTTCAGAACTGTGCAAGGGGTGGGTGAAAGTCACTTGCTTCTTCTTGAAAAAAGTGAGTGATACAGGATGTGAGGCTGGTGGGGGGTGGCAAGGCTTGTACCCACTGCCTTGCTGTCTCCAGCTCTGACACCACAATTGCAGGAATATGCCATGAGCAAACCAGGTTTCCTGGTCTTATGGTGGTCTTGCCTGTTTGGATTGTGTATACTGGTGGGGCAGATTGAGAACTGAATTTCACATTTCACTATCTCTTTACTCAACACTGTAATGAGTGGTTCCATTTCTCCACTAATAGTAATGACATGAGTGTATTTGCCATTTACTTCATTTACTGCAGTACTCCTTCAGAGGACTAGAATACTAGACTCAGACTTAAAGCACACACGTAGGTTACAGGACTTTTTTCCTAGGGAAAGACAATGCTGGGGAGATTCTTGAAGTAAAGTTAATGTTTTATTGCAGAGCTCTAATAATCCAAAACAAGATTTGAAATGAGTTTTGTGATGGTAAATGAAAATGTTTTGTGATGGTAACTCAAAACAGCTTGTTGTAAACACAGTAATCTTGTAAATAGTTTGTCTAGGAAATTAGAGACATTTAAAATGGAATGTTACATTTCTGTTCCTTTTTGTAATATCTTTTATAGCCTTATTCATAACATACAGAAAAAAAAATAATGAAAGTTAAATGTCTTTAGTTTTCCTGTCATGTAATCCTAACCCTTTTTCTAAACAAACAATAAGAAACCAATTTTAGCCAGGGATGTACAAATACATTTCCCTCTATATCAATATAATTTTGTTGTCCTCTATGGCATTATGTTAATTTGAATTTTCATTCACTCCCCTATTTTTTGGGAAATGTTTAGAAACTGATTAAATAATAGGAATAATTCTAGGAATAGTAATTATATTCTCTAGGATAGATTAATTATCTAAGAATTGTGCATTAGCCATGGAACTTATTGTATTTGATGTTTAGAAAGGAAAATGGAGACTTACAATTACTAGTTAAATTATTTATGTGGTTATAAATAAATAAATCAATGAAATATCTACTCATTTGAGCAGTGCTGAATAAAAGAATTTCAGAAGTAAAATGGATCTATCATAGCCATTTGGATGCTAATAACTAGCTTCAGCTTGCACAGCTGCACTGAATGACTTCTTGTTTTACCATACATGAGATTTGGGAACTCATCAAATAATTGAAAAATACACTGAACTTCTGTAATTTTTAATTGCTAGTTAACTGCTATTTACACAGCTTTTTCAATTGCTGGTGCATATGGGGACAAGGACCCCATACGTGCCATAAAATATGTCTATAAGCCACGGCTCTTCCTGCTAATCCAAATACACCTAATTGAAATTTTCTCTTCTGCAAAAGTACAAGTGTCCTATGAGTATGTATATGGCAGATGTGCTACTCCAAATTACTATTCCTAAATGTCATCTTAAAACTTAATTGCCAAACCTAGATAGAAGGAGTTGAAAAAAGACATGGGAGGCTGACCTACAAGCATGATAGTTTTTGCTAAGAATCATGATATGGATTGAAACCTTACAAAGATGATGCTTTTCCTGTAGTCTTCTCTGTGGATTATTAGTGGCCATGGGTAATAGATTTATTTTTTAAATTACATTAAGCTTTTCTGTAAGTGGGCAGACATTAAATATGTATCAGTGTTGCTATCCTCTCTTGGTTGAAATACTAGTTAGCAAAAAATGCTGAGAAGAAAGGAAAGGTTGAGAAAACAGTACCTGCTTAGAAATTAATGAACGTACAGACATGCCAAAAGTGAATTTAAGTGCTCAAATTCTTCTCATGACAAAGCAAGACAATATAAAAGTTTCAAATATCTAATGTCACATGTTTTCTGCTGGTCTCTTCTTTCCATTTCCTTTTCCTTCCTTTTCTCTTATCTGTCACACATTTAGTTCAGTCATTTTGGAAATGCACTTTCCTGAGAGCTCACTGAACTTTTATGTATTCTGTAGAAAGTACTTTTAAGAAAAAGGAAAAGAGAAAGTAAAAGGAGAGAAAAAAGGAAAGGAAAGAA
>VXBI01009833.1:0-25695 GCA_013397375.1 Toxostoma redivivum
AAAAAACCAAAAATAACCCCAAACCAAAACCAACAGCAAACAAAGTAATAAACTAAAGAAACAAAACAAAATCAAACAGCTCTGATAAAATTCTGGAAAAAGAATGAAGGAAAGAATGAAGGTTATATTGAGATGCTGGTGAATTGCTGTTGAACTCAATCAGAGAAAAAGCTTCTTTAAGTATATATATAAAATAAACTTTAAGATTCTTGTCTTGAGCTGTATACAATATAGAGCCAGCTTATGCAGAGGGAAGGCACATAGTTTGGTCTGTTCATTTCAGTCTTAATAATCCTATATTGTGACCTTTTCTCTTTATCTACTACAGTAGCATAAAGAAATCTGTCTGGTGATGGAAACCTAGTATTTTAAGTCAGCAAGGAAGAATACAATGGAATTGGTCTTTGGAATGCCTGACTTTCAGTGAGCAACTTCATTAAAACAAGCAGTTGGTGAGGAAAATCTTTATTCATCACTTTTTGTGATCGTTCACATAAATTGAGATCTGGACATCTTTTGTTCGTTTGGAACAAGATCTGGCCACAAAAAGAAATTTTCTCAGATCATGAATCACACATTTGTAGAGACATCTACTAATGCATGTTGGGGAGGAAAAAGTTGATATTAAAAAGATATGGAAGAACTAATAACAGTGGAGATGGTTCAGGAAGCTGGGATTTGCTAACCACTGCTGTGTAGGGGTCCACAGCATTTCACAAGAGAGAAGGTGCTCTCTGTCTTATCACACATCTCCTGTCTTCAATTAGACTAGACACAGTCCTGTGGGATTGACAAATGATAGTCCTGAGAGATAAAAATAACTGAAATGACTGTCCAAGTTAGAACAGTCAAAAGAAGGATGAATGCATGAGATATGCTTGTCTAATAGAGTACCTAAATTGCTTAAATTTCTAACAGCAATTCTTCCAAAGCACCAGAATAGTAGAGGTGAGGAAGGCAGACTGCTGCTTGCAGGAGATTTCACAGAAACAGAATAGAGAAGAGTAAGCGAAATAATTTTTAAAAAAATGTTGTTCTGAAATGTTATCTGTGCTCTTCTTAAGTGGAAATGCAACCCTAATTACTCTCACTTACTTTTAGTGGCAATCTCATCATGTCTTAATGATGGGCAGTATCACTGTTCTAAGTCTTAGTAGCCAGTTCAGCTGTACTGAACAGAGTACTTAAAAAGTAATCTATAATCAATTGCTTCCATGTAATCAGCATTATATACCTGTAACATTACTTTCCAGGTCCAGCAGTCAGCAGTTGGTAGTGGATTGGTTTCTTAGGAGAACTTTGACAACCCTGTAGATCAGCTTTTAGTCTCTGTTAAGTCAGTGTGAATTTTTATCTATAATATTTATTGAGTTGTACAATTCATAAAATCAAAGCATATGAGAACCAGATCTGTGTGGTTTTTTTATGAATGCTGAAAAATTCTTCTGCTGTTAACAAAGTTTCAAACTTAAAACAATGTGATAGTTCAATAGTTAATAATGATTGTAAAATACTTTGAAAACCACTAGGAACAAATTGCTATAACTGTTGGGTATAAATATTTATGATGAAAATTTTTTTTCTCAGAAATTTAGTTTAACCTCAATCAAAATAATGACAATTCCATATATTAAGAGAAAATGTAAAAACTGATGTAAAGTTTAGGAACAAAACAGAATCCATCAAAAATATAAAAGATCATCTTATGTCAACTAATTTATGTTGTTCATTTTGATACAATTTCATTTCAAACCACGTAATGTATATTGTCTATATCTTCTGTTATTGAGAGAGGTTGTCTGTAGGGCTAATTTGGCTACTTTGATTGTGAGATCACTGATGAGACACAACTGAGTGATATCAATTTGTTTGACTTACCAGAGTCAGAAAGGTTGAAACCAGGACTGTTATTGCACAGCTGTGAACTGGCCTTATTATCAAAATGGAACAAAAGAAAAATGAAGAAAATGGAGTCACTCTATCTGTAGCTCTTCTGCATCTGCTCTTTAAAGGATATAAAATCTGAAGACATTAATATAGATCTCAGCAGCTATCTATACTTTTGTAGTATTCACATAAAAGTAACACTGCATTACTGTTCTCACTTCTTCCCTACTAAATATAATCTAGCTTCCCCTTTCTCCAGCCCCCCCATATATCTCTCCCTCCACACAGCAGGCAGAGTCCAGCTGTGCATGTGTTCTCTGGAACCATTTGCCTGTGATTCTGTAAGGCAAGAGCAGCAACATCCTCATCTCATGAGACAACTACAGAAAATTGCATAGCAAGGCTAAATATGAACTAAATAGATTAATGCAATAAAGCAGGTAATGTACTTATTGGTGTAAGTAAAGGGGAAAGGGTCCAACAGGTCCTTGGTGGCTTTTTACTCACCTGCTTTACTCCCCTCCCAAAGTTCAAAATAGGATTATGTGGCACATATAATAATTCAGTTATTCCAGACCCTTTTAGCACTGGGATGTGTCCACACTGTGGTCTCAAAGTATTGAATGACATGACATTCTGAGCATCACAAAAACACATATATGTTTTAAGACAGACAGTACAGACATGAAGACATGCAAGCTTGTATATATGTCCACAGAAAGAAAAAATTGTCATCCAGATTGCTGTCTTGATAAAAACAAGGAACACAAAAGCTTGGTGAGCAGTAATGAGATTGTATTGGGACTGCTGACTATTGACCAAAATAATATGTCTTTTTTTTTTAATATAATAATATAATTTAACTTGTTTGTTTGTGTTTGTGACAGTGGCGATTATGCTGAACCCTTGCCAGTATGTTCATAAGAACTGGCTGCTCTGATTCAGAAGAGATTTAAATTATTCCTGTAACTGTCTATTCCCAAGGATCACCCATTTCAATATAACTTCTTCAAACTGTTTCCTTTTGTTATACAACTTGTAGAAATTTCCTTTATTAAAGACCTTTACCCTCTATATGGTTGAAATGCCTTAACAATGGTAGCATATCTTAGACAAATAAGGACAGACTGTTGTCTCATTTTCCCAGGAAGTAGAATTAAAAATAAATATTCTTTAATGATTTAAGCTCTGTCAGTAATTCAAAAAGAACTTTTTTTGCCCCCTAAACTTCTTTGTTCTTTGTTCAGAAGAAAATTGTCCCATATGCAATTCCAGCCCCATTCTAAAGTTACAAACCCGTGATCTGTCAGGGTGATGGGGAAGCACTCTGTAAGAGGTGGGAAGTCAAGATCATAAAGCAGGTAATGTTACAGAAACACTGTCATACCTGAGGCGCTGCACTACCATGCCTGCTCCAAAGGTGTTGTAGGTTGATTGAGGCCATGAGATCAAGAACATCTCCATGACAACCTCTGTCCCTAGTGCATGTGACCAACTGATTCAAAGCCATGGAGCTGAGTATGGCTTCAGTCATAAGTACTGCAGTATTTCTTCCACTTTTTTTCTTTTTCTCCATTCTGTTTATTGCTCCTTCCACTCCTCTCTCATCCAATAATAAAGTATAGTTTACTGACTAACAGTTTTTCATGTGCATTCTTTACCCTTTTGCACCTATAAGGGCTAAAATTCAAAAGTCCTCATACCTTTACTTTTAGATCAAAGTGGAGGAAAAAAACTATTTACATTTATTAATTGCAAAATCATTCTCCTTTTTGAGATTATTCTGATTATTTTCTAAATCAAATATTGCTTGGATCAAAAATGAGTAGTGAAATTTCATTTTTCAATGAAGAAGTTTTTGGTTTCCAAATAGTTCAAGTTTCAACATAATATATTTTTGTTCTCAGTTACATGCTGAGCAACTTCTTGAAGTACAGGGAACATTTTTAAGAGCAGGTTAATTTTTCTAAAATATTGTATGCACCTTACATAGGGTAGACCTTGCCATAAATCCACTGTTTTCAGTGCAACATGGAATTTACAGATTTTGCATTTATTATTTACAGATTAATATACTCTGTAGTCATTTTTATTTGCACATACATGGTGCTTGTTTCCCTTTAAAATTCTGTTTATAACGAAGTATTTATTATCTACTTGTTTCACATTTCAGTAATATTTTTGAAGTTCAGGAGATTTTAAAAATTGAAATTTCTTCACATGCTAAATTTTGTAAGTTAATTAATATTTTCAAATTCACCAACATAATGTGTGTTTTGGATAAACTGTTTGAAAAGAATGGTATGTTGATATTGCTTTCTGGTTTACAGACCATATACCACTTATTTTAACAATGGCAGAGCTAAAAGGTAAGCACAAAACTGCCACTATGAATTCTCTTTGTAATATCAGTTTCATTATTTTTAAGACTGTGGTTGGTCTACTAGTTTCTTACACATATTATAATCAGTATAACTCCCACCAATAATTTCAGTTACAGACCTTGAATGCTTTATGCCTTTGGCTGAGGAAGCCTGGTAGTTAAGCAAACTCAAATAGTCAGCTAGACTGTGATGTGGGAACTGGTCCAGTAAAAGCAGTAATTACAACAGTACAAACAGTACTCTTCATGTAGAATCTCTTATTTTTCCTGACATTGCTGCTGCTGCTGCTGCTGTTTTGAGGGAAATCAAACTTCTTATTTTTGTGAAAGAATTTCCTTGAACAAAAGGTGATTAAACATTACTTATAATCAAATATTTGCCTCATCACCAAATAAATTGGTATTTTTTGATTCAAATTTTATAAATCTATAAAATATTTAAAATGAAACATTTTTCTACAGTTTCTTTACACCTTTATGTAAAGCCATATTTGAAACTTCACATACACAAGGATGAGTCTTTCTTTAGATCTAAAGTACAAATTTGAATAAAACCCCACATTTTCTGATGAATATGTACAAAAAAGTTGCAATCACAGATTAAGTATTCTCTCCAAAACTAAAACCAAAACCCTCAACTATGTGGAAAGTGATGAGTAGTGTTCTATTTACAGCTGCTCACTGTATTTCTGGTAGCAGTCTATCAGAAACACTCTTATCAGTATTATAAAGCTGTAGACATAATTAAACTCTTAATCAGTCCTTAGTGATACAATATGCAGTGTCCACCATTCCTAGCTCTGTGCTCATATGGCAGAAAGAAATATCTCTGTAACTTCTGTATGCTGTGATGAATGTCATAATTGGTTTGGAATCCTTCTCCAACTTCACTTCACTAACAATCTTTCACTAGACTTCATTTAATCCCGAGGATACTAGAAGCATGCTGAATTTATAACTTCTCTGACATAAAAAATAACCATTTGTCAGTCTAATATTCAGAATTCAACTGTGATTCATTAAAGGTAAATGAGAAAAATTATTTATATGTTTGAGTTCTTCTGTTATGAGTTCTGCAACAGGTAGGATTGTGAAGATTCAGAGCCGAGCAAATATCAGCTTTTTGCATGTTCTGCATGCCCACTATGCAGTCAGTGGTAAAGTTACAGTCAGATTAGCACTGGCCTACTTGTATGGCTTCCAACAGTCAAAGAAACAATAAGAAGAAATGGATGTACAAATATTCCTTTTAAACACTGTAGGTCTTCCTCCCCTGAAGTCACTGGGAAATTCTTATCAAGCCAGAAAATTGAAAAATCCCGAGTGCTTCCAGCCTCAACATGTTGTACTTCTTACTACATAAAATTTGCCCAGATCAGCTGAATGTGCTCTCCTTAGAGGCTGTGAAGCATCTGCAGAGCAGCATTGTACAGATTTGAATACTAGATGCACAACTTGCCTTGAAGGTCCACATACACCCCTAGAGCATCTGTGTAATGCAGAATGTGATTAGGCCCTAATTTACATTATTCTCTTCATTTGATGTATTGTGTTTCAGGAACTCATTATTCTTTATCCTCTTCCTTTCTTCCCTGAATACATTCCATTTCATCTTCTGGTGAGACATCTGTGCTTAATTAATTACTGCAGACTTAATAAAAAGAGTCTGTAGACAATTTAATATTTTTTCTGTTCAATACATCCAATGTACACCAAGATAATTTGCCTCAGAGAAAGCAAGATTTTCCCTGCTTAGGCCCTAAATATATATATCAGCATTTTATATTCTGTTGCATAATGTTAATGTGCACTGACATGTGGAGGAACTCCAGAGAAGCGATGCTTGGTAGTGACAACTTTTTTGTTTTTGTTTTTTGGGTTTTTTTGGTTTGGTTTCTCCCCTTCCTCTGACAAATAGAGTAGTTTTTTTTTTATCAATTTGCAATTAGTAGCAATGTTAACTGCTCAGGATTTATGAAATGGAGTTTCATAAACAGGGACTTTTCAGTTAGATTCTGAAGCAAGTATAAACAATTTTATTGTTAAACATTTGTTACACCTTAAATAGGAGCAATGGCTTCTCCCCTTTGTCTCCGCCAAATGTAAAATAGCAATAAATTATAAATTTGTTTATAAGTTTTCCTTTTTTTTTAATACGACATTTACCTGTTTGTTCTCAGTCAGTTTTGCCAACCAAAAGAAATTTTTTCTGGCACCAGTGTAGCCAAAAGAACAAGAAGAAAAGATGAAAAGCAAGAAAACTTTATGCTAAAACTCTCTGAGCAGCATTCAAAAAGTGAAGTTTTGATTTTCAACTGCTTTTTCATAGGACTTGTGTTTGGTGTTAGACTTAAGGACAGACCAAAAGATAAAATTCAAAAGACGAAGTAAGAATTTGGGATTTAATACATATATTAGGCATGTAAATAGACAGTAGATGGCCATGTTAATCAGCCAATATGGTGTCCTAAAGTCACACAAATGTCCTCTAGATGGGACATCTCATGGTTCCTGTTTCATACATTTTGTGGATGTCTGAGATAAAAATAAAATGTAGGTGTCTCAGATAGTGACATCTCAAACGTCACTAAGAATTTAAGATTAAGCAGCTACATTCCAGCCCTGATATTTAATCACAAGACTGATCCTGAAAAACTTTGTGAAAGATTATAGAACTTGTTTTTGACTTAAAGGGCTTCATATAATAAAACACTTTTCCGTTCGTGTTATTTACTGTCCATTTATTATTATTCTCATTTCTAAGTCGAGATAGATTCTAGAAGAAAGATACTTTTTCGCCTAAATTTTGAGAAATTTAATCAAATCATATTTATCTAGCATGCTGGTATTCAGCCAGATCTATTGTTCTGTGCAAAAATATAACCATTACCATGGCTATTGTTTAAAATACAAGAGAAGATTGAACATTTTATGCATGGTTGCAATAAAAGGTTAAATTAATTCCTTTGCATTCAACTCACCAGAATATTTACATACTCTCCCAATTACCAGGAATTAAAGCACAGGACTCTGACTTCCTGTATAATTATATTTATTATGACCTAGCTGTTCTTTCTCTCACAAACATGTACACACATGGAGACCCCTTCCTCTGAGAACTCCCTTAAATGTAATCTGTTCTTACATCTTGGTAATAGATTCTGTGTCCATGTTTTAAAATCAAAGACTGTTCCTTTTCAGTTTTTGAGTGAAATGAAGCAGTTGTTTGCCTTCAAGGCAAGATTCTCAGGTGCAGCTTCTAAGCAGAATAAGGTACCTTCTTTAAGGACTAATCGAAATACTTCACCAAAGATCTAAAGCACAGACCACCTTATTTCCACATTTCTGCCTGTAAGACTTGGAACAAAATGCTTTTCAAAATTTACTTCTGTTAGTCTTTCCTGTTTACTTTTTAAAGCTGTTTGAATACAGTCTTCTCCTTACTGTTTATCTAGAAGGTGCAACATACAGCAAACTTGTGCTTACTTTGGACTGCTAGGCACTTCTCTAATATAAATGCAAATAATAATATTAGAACTAAGAATCCCAAAGAGGTGGTGTGTAATTCAATGCTTTAAAGTCAAGTAGTGCTTCTCAAAGTCTTTCCTGAACAGAATGCTATTCGATTTTAAATGTGCAGCTTGCCTTTATTGAATACTAATTTTCATCCAAGAATTCTTTGTAAAAAATAAGAAACCTTAGAATGTACAAGGCAAGAATTAGCCACTTCCCAAAGGGAAAAAACCCAAACAACTGCACACACAATAAAAAAAACCCATGTAAGCATTTTAAATGATATATTATTCCCTGTATAGGCAAGTACTTTGGAGCAAGCTCAAGAGATACATTTTATCAATAAAGCAATTTGCCAAAGCAGCATCCAGTTACTTAGGTAACTACAGTACGAAAAATCCTTGTCTCAGTACAGTCCACAGAAAGAGAACTGCTCTTTCAATACTTATAGGAAGAGAGAAAAAACTAGGCAGTTTGATGAAGAGACATGAAGAGACATTTTTCTGCACTGCCAAACATTAATCACCTTCTATCACTTCAGACAAGTTGTCTCTTTCTTAGGAAGCTTCAGAGATCTGGAATCTCATACCTCAATACTTCAAAAGCTTGACCTCTTAATCTGAGAAGCTCGACTCACCTCATCTCAGCAGAGGATCCAAAGAGAAAGGAAGAAAACTGAGAACTGTATCCAGTGATGGACTAGACCTGTGAGTATTACATGCATTAGAATTGGACGGCTATCATGCTTCTGAAATGAAGACACCAAAATAAGTTAGGCAGTGGGCACAAATTAAAAAAAAAATTGTTCATAGACACCCTCCACACTTCAATTCGCCCAAAACCCCTGGCAGTAAAGATAGGACCCTGTTAATTTTTACATGTGATGATTTTAGTATTTAAAATTACTTAAAGAACAGACAAATTATGGCAAATAATATCATAAAAATACTATCTATTTAAAGAATCTTTTGTTAATCTGATGCTGAAACTCCCATTAACATTCATGACAGACTCAAGCTAATACTATTCTTAAATAATACTACCTGGAGTTTTAACAGAAGTTAAAAAGCTGTTAACCTTGGACATTACTTCAGGACATGATTAATAAAACAGCAGAATTACTCAAAAACTGAGATGTTTAACAACTGATATTGCAAGAGTTAGGCTTAAAATTTGTCATTAGAAATACTGTCCTTTATGGCTAAACACTTCCTAAAGAATTCCTGCAATAATTTGCTATTTTAAAAAAATCTTGAAGGCATGAATGAAATAGCTTTCAATGTTCCTGTGAGATAGAGTTGATAAGGATCCACTTTTATATTAATTTAAGCCAAGAAGTTTCTTCAGGACTCCTAAAAAGATTAATAGGAGAAGAATGAAAAATCAGTTCTTGAATTTTCCCTTTACAGTTCATCTACACAAAACTTTTTTCTCAAATGTTACAGGGCAATGTCAAATAACATGGAGATATCACAGTGTCTATACAGCCCTCAGATGTTTTGAAATACTTGAAAAAATGATAAAATTAATATGGATAATTTTACAATACAACAATTCAACAAGTCAAGAAAGCACACTATTAACAAATATTAGCATTTTGACAATTAATAGAAGTAAAATACCATAAAGACAGAGCTGTTCTTTCCAACTTTACCATCAACAACTATTACTCATTATTAATCTTATTTATACTGCACAGAATGAATTCACTTAGTGTTTATCTGAACAGGTATGTAAATCAACAATCTACAGTTCATAACACCATCTGCATGTAATCATAGTGCCTTAGATTGCTAGAAACTCTCCCAACGAATCACTTAACCCCCTCCATGTCATTTAAGCCCTTTAGTTCCCTCAGAAAATGTTTTCACAAGGGAACTGTTCACTAGACATAATTGCAGGATCTTGTCCTCTAGCAAATGCTTTCTGTAGCCTCAGGAAGGGTGTAGCCATGGAAATAAAGGGTCAGTCTTTGCACACCACTTCAGCTCCTCAGGAAGGGCATGAAGCCAGTGGAAAAGTTTTGTTTCGTAGTTGAAGATGAAATGTAGGACTTCACTGTCTCTTCTCTCACTGCCTAATCCCTCTAACACATGTTCAGAAGGTTTCTATACTGTCATCTGCAGGATGTAACATCTGTTGATTTTGTGGCTACTCTCCAAGATGGAAAAAAGATGACAGGAGAGTGAAAAAGTGACATCGTGGATTTGAGTCGAGAATCTCTTAAAATAGTAATCAAATACAATCAATTTTTTAAATATAAAATGAAGTAGTTTAGTACCTTTTTTTATTATTTTGTTTTATAATTTTCAAAGTATTTTATTCTCCCATTACCTTATGTAATGGAGTCCAGATAAATAAGATAGATTACTTTAAATACCATTTCTCATAAATAATGTGCCTTAAGTGTTTCTTAACTAAAAAGCATGTTTTGATCCAACAAAATCTGTTCAAATGTAATTCCAAATGCTTCTGTGCAGGAATAAACCTTCCTTAATCAGAAAAAATCATGTATGAAAGGTAAATTAGTGATAAATCTTTCATTTTCTTTGTCCAGTCTTTCTTTATGAACCATATTTTTTGAAGCTGGTTTCCCTACAACATCCCATTGCATTTCATATGACTAAGAATTTTTGCATATGCTGTTTCCAAGAATATTTTTCAAACTATGTTACTATATTCTAACCAGTAGAGACTGGGAATGACCTGGAAATGTCAAACATATTTCTAAGCCTGGAATGAGTGAGTATTAGCTTTCAAGATGATCAGAAGTCAGGAATAGTAGAACTCAGTTTTGCCTCTCTCAGTTTTCACCTTGTCAGACTGGTTAGGCTAAACTATAAAACAGTGTGATTTAAAATCTTGCTGTCTCATAAGTGGAACTATCAAACCTGAACTGAATCAATGGTCAGACATGATATTACATTAAATTTTTAAAGCATAAGAGGAGATATGATAGTAAAGGTCAAATAAGAACATCAGAAACCAAACCAGACAGGAAATATTGTTCAGAAACAGACAGGGAACAGTGTTCTACTAAACAAACTTGCAGCCATAGGATAGACTGAGACCATGCTCACAGGGAATTGCTGCCTCTAAATTGACATGCAGAACTAATGACATGTCTAAATGTAGTGAAACAGTAAAAATATAAAAATTTTAAATTAAAAAGCCCCATGCCAAAAAGCATTTTTATTGAATAGAGTTGCTAACAAACAGGTTCAAGTTTTAAAATCAGTCTTGTTCTGAATTTGTACTTCTTTGTTGGCCATCACGTAATGATTTAATGAAAATCTGTGTTTTATATTCCGAGTAATTACATTCTGAACTGGATATAACACCATCAATTTTTTTGCTTTCACTTGGTAAACAAAGTCAGGATTTTTTGTGAAGAAAAGGGTAGAGGTTTTGTATAACATTCCTGAAAGTAATAAATACATACATACATACATACAAACATACATAAAAAGAACTATTTTAAACAAAGAAAAAAAAAAAAAACTGAAGAGCTTTTATTCAAAAACTGTATTCTAAAAACTCATCCTAATGAAGTTTACTTTCAAACAGAAATCAAGTTAAGAATATGGCAGTCACAGACATGAATATTTGGGGTGGTTATAAGAAAGTAACAGAAGGTAGTAATAAGTATTTTTCAGTATTAAGTATATATCTCTGAACAGTTGCAAGAATGTTAATGATATGTAAAGAGATTTAATTTCCTTAGTTTAAAAGAAGTTTTCCTCCCTTAAGGATTATACATTTAGAAGTTAAATTATATAATAAACTAATATAGTTCTATAATTCTGGACAAGCATGCTCTATTTAGAATTTGTTATTGCATCCCCTGATCAAAATATTTTATTATTGATGCCAAAAAGGAAAAGTCTAATAATGAAATAAGATTGATGCAAAATGCACATAATTTTAATTTGCTTCTTTCATGTGGGAGGTGTTCAAATAGTAGGATGGAGAGATCTGTATAATCATCTTAGTATATCAAAATATTGTATGTGTTGAAGAACTAAAACAATTATGAAGAGCCAGGACAATTTCAAGAGGAAAAAACAAAGTTTTACTAGACCATTTTCATTTTTAAAAGAACCTGTTATTGCAGGTAGGTCCTGTATACTTATTGAATTATCTAATGTAAATTAATAGAATTTTAGTTTCAAAGTTTTAAAATTTAGCTTCTTCTTAGAGACAATCTGCACAACAAATTTAACACAAGTATTAAGAATATTATTCCTTCCATTGTTATGAATTTTTGTTCATTTAGATCTAATGCATATAAATGTACATCAATATCTCTCAGATGCAAACCACACTAATGTCATATCTTCTTTAATTGGTAGGAAATAGGCCATTTCATGCCTCACCAATTTATGGAACCACCACACACAAATAGAAAATTAATACAGAGGTAACAAAAAAATTGCTGGAATATCACATCATAACTCACCCCACCATACCAAAGTTCCTATTTCTTTTTTCCTGCTCAGTTTCAAACTTACTGGCATCTTCAGAACAATTAATTGGCTAGGCCTAAGTTTCTCAGAACTCAACTTTCATGCCAGTATTTGAGTATTAAGACAAAATCAGTGACATTACCTATTTCTGGATTGGACTCCTTCCTTTAAAATATACTGAGATTAGTGTCAAGATACACCACCCAGAAAATTTTAAGGAACAGCAGACCCATTCTAATCCTGCAGAAGTAATTACTAAATTTGGCAAATAATTCCAGGAAAATAATACCATTTTTTTTCTGTGACAGTCTTTTTTTTATTATTTTTTAATTTCTATTTTATTTTTTATTGAATCTGACAGAAGAAAAGGGTTTTACCTCTGTTCTTCAGACATATTCTTCAGATTGCCTGTAAATGATCTATATGATCTGTGCCATCAAAGAATGGTTCAGCCTGCAGCATTCTTAATGCATTATTCATATGAAGATTTTAAATTTTTAGGGATGCACATCTCCTTTAGCATGTTACACTGCAGCATTACAGTCAGCTTCAAAAAGAAGTGTTACTGAGCTCAATAGCTATTTATTGTCTTGGGTAATCCAAATTTCTTATCACAATTGACTCTAGGTCTCAGTCATGCCTTGCAATGAAATGTGTAAATTTCATCTCTACAACTCAAGAGGTCATTTCTTTTCTGACTTCATGTGTAATATTTTCTGCTTGTTCTAACTTAGAGGTTTTTTGATTAGAAAAGAACATAGAGTGGCATCCATTCAAGTAACACCCACAGAAGTGACAAAATACTTCTTGCAGTTTTATGCTAGTTATGTGATTTGAGAGCATGCGCAAGGACCACTTAAATCTGAACTGAAAGAAAGCTTGACAATTGTGCAAAATTATGTGTATTTATTTTCATAGGAAAAATTACTCTTAAGTAGCCACTGATAATTTTGATCTGCTTTGCTAGCAATTTTAAATGCACATTTCTGTATGCTTTCTACAAAATAAATGAAAGTAGATCTTGAACTAGTACTGAAGAGATTTGTAAAAAGAAATAAAATAAATCACAGTGATATTTACAGACCCCAAGATCAAGAGTATATTGTGTTAGGTCCTTGTACAAATGCATATTTTAAAAGAATAAACTGGAAAGACAAGAAGGGTGAAAAATGTAAATAAATGAAATGACTTGTCTAAAAACACACTTATAAAACTTAAGATAGGTATGTAGCCCTAATACTACACGCCCCAGTTAGATTTTCCTAATCTGTTGATTGCCTCAGGCAGAGAAGCCATACTACACAAGACATATTCTAAGCTTGTTCTCTTTCACAGCCTTTTTACAAGTACCTAACACTCATTGCTAGCCACAGAGCATTTAGCTAAATGGACCTTTGTTCTGGCCCATTATGGCCTTTTGATGATTAATGATTCATAGTTAATTTTCTTCAAAAAGCAAACTATGAAATTGACCAAGTTTCTGCTCCAAAATCTGTCTATTTCTACATGTTTCTTGTGTAGATTTGGCCTGTGGTAGGTAGAGAATCCCTTTCCCTATGGACTGCTAATCTCTCCATAATATATCAATATCGAATAATTTAATTTAAAGAGTGATACATGTTTACCTTACAGAAACACCAACAACTATCATTTGCCATTGCTAAATATAATTTATATTTGCTATTTTCACAGTCATAATGAAGAAATAAGTAAAAGAAATAGATATTCGATGCTTTGTCATGTACAGAAACCTAGCCAGCAGCAAATATTGACATAAAGTTTGCCTAGCAATGCTATATACCAGCTAGTCCAGTTTGGGAGTAATTTGCCACAAACACTGTTTGCTCAAAGTGTAGCTCATCTGATTGGAAACCTATGTTGCACAGTTTCACTTTTTGACCTGGAGTACTGTACTTCCTAGATATCCATAACCAACCCCACAGAGCTTAAATATTCAGCATGGATAGCTGAGAGATCCCTAGGAATTTCAGATGAAACTAGAGACTAGCCAAGATATTTCTCCTTACCACAGCAGGGGGTTATTCATATCTCCAACATAAACTCAGCAACTTGCTAATACTTTCTGCCTCTTTGTGTCTGAAGCCTCACAAGCTTGACTGGGACAGTAGTCACAAAGCCAGTGAAGCCAAACCTGGGTTAATTATGCAATGGTTTTCCTATTCCCCATCTCTTGGAGAATTATGTTGCCTAATATAGAAATAATTTTCATGTTATCTTGCATACTTTAACTTAACGCCTCTCTAGTGTAGAGATATGAATCTGCATCACCTCTTATTTAAAGCTATGAGCAAACCCTACCATCTGTCCCAAATGAAGAAATATAGCAGACAGTCTCCAAATGTTATTATAAAATATGAAAAAAAAAAAAGGCTCAATATTAATAATGATAAATAATGTTTCCTACAGTGAGAACAGGAATGTTTAGTTAAAGTCATATCAGCCTAAGAAGCATTCCTGCAATTTTATGTTAATGCTTCTTTAACACCATGAAGCCAATAAACATGAGCTTTTTAAATATGTGCACAATTCAGTAGATGCTGAGCTTCTAAACAGGGGAAAGATCAAAGACCAATAACCAAAATAATTGCATATTATATCTTTTGATGATAGTTCATTAGATTCTCTGTAGCTTTCAGCATACTCTATAAAATGTCTGACAGACTCAATAAGAACTTTTGAACTATGGAAACACCACATTGTAACAAAATAATGAGCTCAGTTATCTGAAGAGCACTTTTTTTTCTTCTTTTTCTGGAAAGAGTTGGCTCAATGGATATACAACACATGAGAGCAGTGGAGAAAAATGTTCCTAAAATGTAGGCAGCTGTCTTTGTGCTCAGACCTTAATCTAAACACCTGGAACAAATGTGAAATATTTGAATGTCTGAATCAATTATGATTCAGTCTAAACAGATAATATGGCAACTTTTATTTATTCTATTGCAATGAAAAAATCTATGAGTTCAAGCAGATTTCCCAGAGGTAAAGTTTGCCTGTCTTTCTGAATGATGCTCCTTGATTGGACATAGTTTTTTTTTTTTTTACATATACATTTTACAGATCATATCAAATCCAAGCTGTTATTAGTTTCTGGTATTTTTGACAACTGTTTTCCTTCTTTCACTCAATCTTCTCACACACTTATTAATTTCTCTTGCATTAGTTTGGTATATGGAGAAGATCCATTTCTGTCATCAAAAGTTTTATCTAGCAAGAAAAACTTGGAAGTATGTCAGCTCTTTTTAATATGTCCCATTATTATTTGTATTGACCTGAACTGTAATTTAAACCATCAGAGAAGACGACATTTACAATGAGTTCCACAGATGACGTGACTACTGAACTAACTGCTTTTTATTAGTAAATTCCTATAAGAGGAAGAAAAATCTGCAGGTGAATTTTCAGAGTTAATTTTAATCCATTTTCACATATCCCCTTATGTGTATAAACTAGTAATAATTGAGTCATATAGTAAACATGAAGTTTGATGATTCTGCTAAAAAATAATTGGAGGAAAAGGGATAAGTAAGATTATTAGACTGAACTCATCCCCTGCACATCCTCATGATCATTAATGCTGACATAAAGGGAACACAATTAGCTTCATGGGTTAGAAGGTAACAAAAGGTCAATAGCACCCTTTTTGATATCCAGGAATCATATTCTGACAGTTCCTTGTAGTCACTTCCATATTTTTTGCAGTTCCTTGTTACTGCTTTTTCATTCCCTGATTCTTTCTGCTTAATACTTGACACTTCTGGGTTTACAAAGCAAGCAAACAAGTAACCTTTTTACATCGATTGATCTTTCAGCATTTTAGCTACAACAGGAAATGAGGATGTGCAAATTTTGAAGTAATGGTTTCTGGTGGTCAAGAAAATTTGGATAACTTTGCTAGTATAAAGTAGTTTTTAATAAACTACTTGTGCCTATAGAATTTCTCTAGTGTGGCAGAGCTTTGTAATAGCACCTATGATATCATCTTTGGGTTGTTGTTATAGAAAAACTGATGGAGAAAATAATGTGGAACTGGCTGTATATTTAACTTTATTCACATAGTATTATTTTTGCCAGAAGGTTAATCCTACTGCCTTCATAACAAACATTTTAAACATTAGTTTGTAGTTTTAAGATGCTAGAGACACTGTTAGAGACTAAAAAGTATATCACACTACCTGGTGATTCTATTTGTAGTAACTTGCACAGGAACGAAACACATCATGTGACTTTTAGATTATTCTTCTAATCTGTGTATCAGTCACATTAGTTTGCAATGCAGTTTTAAAATCTTAATTTTGATCTGCAGTTTTATTATTAAATAAGAAAATTCTGTTAAAAAAAGCTTTTACAATATCCCTCTCATACAGCTGCTGCTCCAATGCATTACTCCTGGCATAACTATCACATCTATGAAAATTTTCATCACAGTATTCACATTATAAGCAGGATCTTGTTGGCATGAGAATTTTCATTGAATTATATGTGTATCTGTGCAACCATAGCAAAATCCTTGTTTCAAAATATTCTCTCTAATTCATATCAATTAGGTGATTTTTCTACATTTGAGACTAGTGCAGTATTCCCTTTTTGACAAATCCATTTATTTTGCACTTCTCAAACTTAATGAGAAAATAACCTGCATTAACAAAAATGTCTAGTATTTCCCCTGATATGCATTATGTGCAAATATCTTTATACGAAATTGCATTATGGACTTTCCTGAAGTTTGTCCAATCATATATAAATTATGCACCTATTTTGATAAATTTGGATATGCTTAAAAAATGTAAGTTTTTTCTTTTTTTTTTTAATTCACAAGTTCAGAGAAAAAAAGAAATCATATGAGATAAAAAGAATAAATATGTCTTGTCCAAAGCTCCAAAGCTCCTTTTACTTTTTTAGATTAAAACATATGGCTTATTAAGTTTTTATGAGTGCCTTGCTTACCCTTTTAGAAAATATGTACTGTTCCAAACAACTGCTTCTTTTTCAAAATTTTATAACAAACTAGAATATCTTTTAACATCATGATGCATTTGTAGAAAATAAACTTTTTTAATAAAGAAATATGACTTTTCACACTAATCTGATAATCAGTGAAGCAGAGTACATAACTACTGAAATAAAGGAAGTAAAACAAAAATCAAATTTGATGTTCCCTCTTACAGTAAAATCAGAGTTAATTCTCTCTCATTTTAGCAAACATTTTATCTTCCTACAATACATCAGATCTTATTAAAGACTTCATTATTATACTTAAATGTACAAATACATGAAACAAAAATTCAGCAATTAAAATAATAGCTTTTATCTCTTCTAGAATAATTCTGTTTGTAGGGACTGCATTTTGACACACTTGAATTAATATGACCAATCTTTCTTCATCAATAGTCCTTACCTTTTGTTAACTAGGCTGGAAAAGAGGTAAAATGCAAACTTTCAGCTCTTAAAAATGGAAGACCTTGCTGAGCTACTGGGAATTCATTCATTGTAAAGGTGAGGGTCAGACTTTTTTTATTTCACAATCTTTGCTTCCATTTAATTGCATAAGGAAAGTTTTTCTATTGTCTCCAAAAGATGGAAAGAGATTAACACAAAAATACACATCTTTTTTTCTCAACTATTGTTAAAACATACTTAAGTAAGTACAAAGGACAGACGTGATTCAAGTCCTTGAAATCAATCAGATGTTTTGTTCCTATTCTTGGTATTTTGAATGGGGTAATACATACAGGAACATAAATTCACATTAAATAACAACAAAACAATAAAATAGATATAATTGTTGAATAATAAAGAACACAAATGTGTGCAAGCTTATCTTTAAACAAACTATTCAATGACAAGAGAATCTATGAAGTTGCATAAGAAAGCTACCATATTGTGCTTGTGCTTTAACAGTAATTTTTAACACATTTTAGATCAATGGAACATACAGTATCACAGTATTCTAAGTTTCTTAGATGCAGAATTTTGAAATGTGTTAATGGCCACGAAAGTATTTTGTGGCTTCCCTGTTTTTCAGTGATGCAGCAATTGAACAGCACCATTCATGGTACCAACTCAGCCACGGTCAAAGGATTTATTTTCAGCCCCATGCTTTTCCTTTTTTCATTTTCCAGGTATGCTATTTTCCGCTTTGCCACTGAAACAGTTAACTAACATTTCAAAAGTAGTACAGAGTAATTTGGCTGTTGCCATGGTTAAACCTCAGCTGGTGACTAAGCACCACCCTTTCATTTAGGGTATTTCTCTTGGATCTTCCCAGGACTATGTACAACTCTGCTTCTGTTCCCTTGTCTCCAGCAGGTACTTGTGGCTACCAAACAGGTTACATTTCAGTCAGAGCGGGATATCCATTTGTGTGACTTAAATGTTGCTGGAGATGCCTCTACATGGCAGAAAATATATTTAAATATGATCATGAGCAGTAATTTTCCAGAATTTTTACCAGGTTTCTGCAGCTTCTGCCATTTGTATTAAGAAAGAGAGTCTGACTGTCTCACTGACTATTGTTTTCTAACCATAAAAGGCCTTTGTACTTTTTACCATAATACGGATATTCTTCAACATTTTTCCATTCTTGTCCTTAATTTTCACTCTCTATTTCCTGTAGGGAATAAAATAAATTTTCCTTGTGCTACAAAAGAAGAACATCTCAGGAAATAATCTAATCCTTATAAACATGAAACTTTTACATCTGCTATCAACCTGGAAGATCTTTTAACATTTATATGTTGGGTTATCAATTTATTATGGAAAGCAAATGTTTATTTTTTAAACATCCATGTTGTTTATTGACATGGTTAGGATTAAAGGTCCATGAGTATAATAAATATGGTCCACATACTAAGAAACTTCTACATCTGCTTTAATTCACTTTACTACCAAAATAATAAAAATGTCATTTCATACAGGACTGTTCATGATGTCAGACACTAGCACTATTCAGTAATTTCTATAGTATGAACTGGGTTACTTGTTTCTTATTTCCATTATTGTGCTTAGTTGGCAAAATCTGTAGCATCCCAAAAAAACAAATAGCATTCAAGTACAGGTTTCTAATCAGTATTTTAACCATGAGTAATGGAATTTTCCTTTCCTATTATAGAGGTGTTTTATAGACTCCAGACTAAATTCAGCTGTCTTGCCTCATGATAAGCGAGAGAAGAAAGAAAAAAATACTTAGTCTTTCAATGTGAGTTTCATCTGGAAATAAAGTTATTCGTTCTTTATGACGAAACATTGACTGATTTATATGCAGACAGTTTCTAGTGCATATGGACTATGAAGTGGTATGAACCCTCAAAGATTCATGTAAGATAAATGGGCCAAGAGAGTTTCTATCTGTAGAACAAAAGTTCATTTAGAGTTGCCACTGATTCATATCTAATGCAGCAAGTGAAGACCATCAGAAGAGAGTCCTATCATTATCACTGAAGTGTCATAGGGAAGGGTCCATTTTTCTCCTCTGATGGCAGGTGAATCAAATGCAGATAAATGCAGATAAATCAAACTTTTCTGCTCACATGCTCCAAAACCATGTTTAAGCAGCATATTTAAATGCCCCTCTGACTTGAATACTGTTCAGCTAATCCTAAGAGAAAGGACTGGTATATAGTACTTGATTTAGTGTTTAAACTCAAGTAGTGTGTTTCAAATTATATTCCAAACAAAACTTTTCTTGGAGTCTGTCACAATTTTTTTCATTTGTCTGTGGTGTTAATTTGTAGTTTAGAATATGTTAGTTCCACTGTAGAAAGGTATTTCATCAATATTACAGATCTTTTGCATGTAATATCAAGTTCATTGTAACCTAGAAATCATTATTTTACTAAAACAATATATTTTATTCTTGGAGGTGCAGGGGGACTCTGTCAGTTTCTGCTAATCTTGGCAAAAAGTCCAGTCAAGGAAATGCAGAAATTTAAACTCAATTCATTCATGCTGATCCAAAATAAAGTACTCTAAAACCTGACCCTGAGGCCTCTGGAGAACTTCAAACCTGGGATTACAGGACTCCTTATTTTGGTTAAAGGATTTTATCAAAGTGATTTTCTGAATCAGGTTTGAGCCAGAGTGTAAATGGATCTATATGCATCCCTGGACTCAATCCTACACCATAATAATGGAAAGTAAATTGGCTCCAAATGTGGGTATTTTGCATGCATTCTTACAATTATTATCTCCAAGAAGATAAATTTTAATTTCTTTGCTATTATTTTCTCAATCAGATAAATGACCTGCACATTTTTATACATGTATAACTCTATTTTCTGCTGTCTTTGTTCTTGAAGTAGTTGAACTTCCTCAGTGAAGAAAAAGAAAAAAATAAAAAGGAATGCAATGTAGAGAAATACAGTGATATTTAAGCCAGTACAGACTGTGCTAACTCCAGCACCAGGTGCAGCACGGTTCATCAGAGTTGGCATGGCATTACATTATCTATACTGGTTTTAGAAACAAATGTGGGAAATGCTGTCTTCTAGCATATAATCATACTAATTCCATTTTACTGTATCTTAGAGAAATTAATTTTCACTATCATACAGAAGCACGTCTTCTAGATGTCTTTAAGTGTAGCTTTGACTAGTTTATTCATAACTTGCATAATCAAAGAATGATGCTTTTCCTGCTCTCTTCTGGATTTGACTAATTTCTAGTGTATTTTTTAGAATTATTTTCTTTCTAATGACTATATGTTGCACTCAGCACAATAACAACATATTTTCATGTTCCTTTTAATTTTTCCCCTTTTATGTTTTACTAATTTAAATAAATTCAGTCAGGTGTTCAGGAAACTGTTTCCTTTAAGAAAGAAGGCTTCAAAAAGATTTATTTGATAACTGTATGTATCAAAAATTCAGTTTTCAGTGTTCTAAATGCTTCAAATAATTTTTTCAAAATTAGCAAATTCTTAATCTTTTGTAGTAAAGAGAGATTTTAAGCCATGCAATGTTTGCTTCAATTAAAAACAAGAAAACAAACAAAGAATTAGGTGTAAGTATGGTACCAGTCACTTCTATTTTCAGAAGGAGTCTGACCGGGTTCTTCTTGAACTCAACACATAAGAACACGTTAAAAAGAAATACAGAAAATGAGAAAAGCACAGCGACAGCATAAACAATCTTTTGCCAGTGGTACTAGTTCTTGCTTACACCTTTGCTCCTGGGAACAAGAGCAGTGTGCATTGTAATAGCAGTCACTCCAAGACGCAGAATGGATGTAGTAATGTCAGGCTCTTAAATACTTTTTTCCCTCTGCACTTTTAGATACAGAATCACAACAGTGTATGTAGTAGGCTGACCTTGACAGGCTGCCATTTACCCACCCAGTTGTTTCGCCTTTTTTTCAACTGCACAGGGGAAAAAATAAGATAGAGAAGATTATGCGTCAAGCTAAAGACTAAACTATGGGGACATTGGTCTAATTTATTGCCAACTAAAACCAGACTTGATTGGTGAGAAGCAAAAGACAAAACCAAAAACATATTTCCCCCTCCCTGCCTTCTTCCCAGACTGAACTTCACTTCTGTGTCTTCTACCTCCTTCCTCCCAAACGATGCAGGGGGATGGGGAATTCAGTTTGTAGCCAGTTTATAAAAATTAGTCTTTGCTACTGCTGCTCATCCTTCTCACACTCTTTCCCTGCTGCATTGCAGAGTCCCTCCCATGGGATACAGTCCTTCAAGAACTGCTCCAGTGTGGGTTTTTACCACAGTCCATCAGAAACAGACTGCTTTAGCACAAGTCCTCCCCAGGCTCCAGTGCCTGCAAAAGCATGTGAGCTCTCCATGGCCTGCAGCTCCCTTCAGGGCACATCTATCTGTCCCAGTGTGGGACCCTCCATAGCATGAATATCTGCTCCAGCATAGTCCTCCTTGGACTGCAGTGGCAGAAGCTTCCCTTATCATGGTCTTCATCAAGGACTTTGGGGAGAATACCTGCTCTGGCTCCTGAAGCGCCTTCTCCCCCTCCTTCTCTGACTGAGGTGTTGCCTCTGCTGCATCCTCTTCTTTCTCTTCCACCTGGTTCTGGCATTTTTTTGGCCTTTCTTAAACACGTATTTACAGAGGTGCCACCAGCTCAGCTGAGTGGCTCAGCTGCATCTTGCAGTGGGTTTGCTGGAGCTGGCTGGAAGATGCTGGAACCAGGGGAATCTCTAGTCTCTCCTCAGAGAGGCTGCCCTGAAGCTCACAGCACACCAACAGCCTCCTCCATGCCACCCACCACTTACACTCAATACAGAAATAGTAAGCAGTAAGAAGAACTCTTGGACAGCTAACACTAACACTTCTGAAATAAACAGAAAGTATACAAAGAGAGAAAAGTAGCAAAGAGAAGAAGAAGTGTGGAAAAAGAAAGGAAAGCACTAGGAAAGTTTTGTTTTTCAGTTATTTTTGAAAACTTCAGAAAACTGCTAAGGGTAGCAGTTAGAAATGAAATTAAAAATTAAATTGAAATGTAACAGGTTGTGTTGAGATATATTGCAGAAGAAAAGGCAAAGGGGAGGTTTTTGCTGCCCTTGGGCTAAGGCTACAGCATGTGCTGGGCATGCTGGCTCTAGCCATGTTAGTGCTGCTTACAAGAGCTGGGACTTTGTGCTGCAGCAAGCAGTCTCAGAAAGGACAAAGGGAAGATGAAAAAATCTCACATCTCAGGAAGCTATTTAGCAAAATGACAATTGTCACAGTTTGATTTAGCTTTTTATCTCTTTTTTCCTAGTTGTCTTATATGGAAGCTGTTATACATTTGTTTAGGCAGAGATGGGAAAGGCAGCTGTGATAACAGAGCTGCTGTTACTTCACGTATTGGTTCTGTTCTTCTAAAGGGTGAAAAAGACATAATCTGTTGCTGAATTAGGCTTGCTTTCAAAATTATTTCAGTTCCTCATTCCCGATTATAACAAGCTATTTTAGATATAAAATGACGCAAAGCAATGGGGGAAGTTTCTTTCTTCCCCCACAAGTGTCACAAATGTAGGACTGAGAGACCCACACGTATGTATGACTACACTTTCACATTGTTTCAACTTTATGAACATCTACCAAATACCTTAGAAGAATTTGTACATCCCAATTAAAATTAAATGGGAATAAAGAATAAGAGAAGTCAATAATTTTGGCATGTGCAGTTAGGAGGGTAGCCTCCCATTCCCTGTTTTCAGCCTCAGTGAGGCAGGATTGCTGCAGGGTGGCATAAAAGCAAATTGTTAGCTTTCCTGAGAGAATGTTTATTAAAACAAGTTTGGCTCACACTGGCTGAATTATGCTTGGATATATATAATTATAAAAAGTTAATGAGGCTTCAATATAATTAAACTACAATAAGATAAAATAATCCTTCTCTCTGCTGTGTTCGAATCAATAGGGTTTTGATTAGAAAAATCTTCAGTTTTTAGACTGTCATGCTTCAGTTCTGTTTTCATTGTGTGTCTTGAGTTACTTAACAGACTCTCAAAATAGATTTCAGATTTTAGCTGATTTCTAATTACTTTACTGCTGAGTTCCCAGAACTCTAAGGATATGTCAGGTGAAAGTGGAGTAACAAGAGTTTTAGTATCCTTTTTTAGTACTTATCTGTATTTAGCTACAACACAGTGACGTGGGTCACTCACATCAAAAGCAAGAGTTGATGTTCCATTGGACTGCAGTAGGCTTAAGGTTAAGAAATGTGATTAAAATCCTCAGCAGTATATAATTTGTAATAATTTGATTGTTGGTGTTGGGGTACAAACGTAATATAAAAAAAACAATTTTGCTTGGAAACAATGTAAGGAAATAGAATCTCTTTTTAAAGAACATGTTTATTTTTCAATCCAGACATCTAATTTAAATATGACTGATATTTCATAGGAAGGAAAAAAGTAAGGGAATTATCACCTAAGTGATCTAACGCACTTTTTCTTCCTTTAGTTCCTAAACCTTTCTTTTCAAAACAAGATTGAACCAGAACTCTGATTTAAATTTGGGTTATAGTTTTCCATTTTAATAAATAAAACATTGTCCACAGAATACAAAGATGCTGGCTTTTTTCATGTCGTAGATTTAAAGAAAAATAATATAGCAGAACATATTTTAAGAAATAGAAACAAGCTACTTTTTGCTTAAGTTATAAGAAAGGAATGGAGATTCTCAGGATCCTCACTATTAATAGACACATATGTATGATGTTACATTTGGTCTTTTTTAATACAAGCAAATGCACTACAGTGGCAGATAATACCATGTTTAGCAACTCTGCCTCTGGTTTGTTTTTGGAACAATGCTTGACAATTCCATTGGAGACAATAAAATTGTTGTTGGCACATTTTAATTACTATATAAGGGCACACTCATTTCATGGCACTTCAGGGGGTAAAGAAGCCATCAATTACTCTGCTCAGCTTGAGTTTGTTTAAACAAATTATTTTCTATTTCTGGATATATAAACTATACACTTTCAGTACTTTGTGTTATTTGCCTCCAGGAGCTTTTCATTTGGGTTATAGAATATCCTGGCCTAGTCATATATATTAAAAATCAATGTTACAAAGGACAAGGTGATTACAGGCACCCTACAAGTGCTTTGGAAACAAACTCACATTTGTAGAAATCTCTGTGCCACTATTCATTGAGCAGAGCAATATGTTTAACACTGAAGCCCTCGGGCATATTAAGTGTTTAGTGGCTAAACAAAAATACAATTTTGGCTCGCGGGTCTTAAAGCTCCCCCTACTGATTCGATTAAATTCCGATATGGTACAATAATAAATAAATATATAAGCTAACAATGAAAATAGTGAAAATAGAAGATGCACATACCAGGATGTAAATATGACACAGAGTTCTTCAAACAGACTGTTTGTAACACTTTTCATTTTTTCCAAATTCATGAAACTCAGAGATTATGCTTAACTTAGACACAAATGTTACACAGATCTCTTACTTACGTTAAAAATAAAATTTGTCAGTTATGACAGAATAAGGAGGAAGTTGCCTGGTATTAAGCAGTTTAATGATTGATGTTTTTTGCAACTTCTTTAGAATCTCCCTCTCTAATTCGGTTTAATGATTTAAAATGAATAGCGGCTGTACTATTAACATGTATATTTGTAATTATTTATAATCAATGCTTGTGAAGGTTAAATTATGTCATCTTTTGTGGCCAGAATTGCTTGTTCTGGATATTTTAAAGCTCACCTCACATTTATGAATATGTGTTTCATTGAAAGAACATCATGTGTTTTACGGACTGCTGTTTGATCTTAAGATGGGGCAATATTGCACACTTGACAACTGCTCTACTTGTGAATATTAAACATTTAGGCCCTAGAAAATTCAAGGTTTATAGAGAAATACTTTAATTGCTTTATATAGGTACATCATCCTGCCCCAACACCCCATCCACCATGCCCCTGCCCCCACTCCCCCCCCCCAAAAAAAAA
>VXBI01009833.1:25741-52021 GCA_013397375.1 Toxostoma redivivum
AAAAAAAAAAAGAAAAGCCATAATCTAAATGTAAAATGCACATATAACCTCTGGGCTAATAGACTGACTTGGGAAAATCTTAATATGAGTTGGAGGAATTATTAAGAGTAAATTCATAACAAAGTAAAGATGTGTAATGATCACTAGGAGTAAGTTTAAAGAAAATTAAACACTCAGCATAATGAGAGTGCTTGACTGAATTGTATTTCTAGCTTTCCACTCCTAGCCTACCCACTAAACAGACATCATATTTTAATGAAATTTAAATATATTAGAAGATTCATCATAGTAGGCCCAATTTTCTGTTGAGTAAAGAATGTTTGACTTTTCTCTTTGGTTATTCAAATATAAGAATGATAGACATAGAAATATTATTGTCAGAATACATTGAGTTCCTGTCTGGGATCAAGTGGATTACAACATGGGACTGTGTTTAGTCTGTACACACAAATCCCCTTTCATTAGGATTGTTTCATCTCTGTTGGTACTCACTAGGACATGTCAATTCTTCTTCACTTATTCTAATTCCCCAATCTATGCAGATTTTTTCCTGACTAACCCTTGATTCTTTTTCTGACATGACCTCTATATCTATTTTCCTTTCTTTCATTCATTCACTTTCCTTTGTCTTTTACATGCATTTCTCATACAGAGCTGATTATTTCAATCATACATTGAATAGTATTCAACAGTGAGTGATTGTTGAATCTCTTGGCATTGCTGACTCTAGGGTGCCATTCTGGGAAAAAAACTGCAAAACAAAACCCCACAAAAAACTGGTGACTTTAATGGGCATAAAACCCCCAGAATTTTGTTAAAGTATCGCAAATAGATTGTAGTAAAGAGTCAGACAAGGTTTGCAGATGGGGACTGGCTATCTCTTTTGTAATGAGCAGAAGAATTACAGAATTTGTTTTGAATTATTTTTACCAAAAGAAAATAGTCACAGTTCATGTGTGGAGAGGACAGTATCATATACTGGCTAAATAACTATGCAAATTTGTTATTTGATAAACTCCTGAATTATTTCAGATGTCTTTGCTGCTATTTCTGAATTTAGTTGCTCTTTCTGGAATATTTATTGTGCTTCTTACAATATTTTATGATGCTACTGGTGAGAAGTGCTATGTAAAAGTACCCGATTTACAGAATATGAGGTGAGGCCTGAACAAGATGATGGTCTTGTTCAGAATACCTAGGGAAACTGGTAGCAATGACAGGAAATTCTAAGTTGTATATCCTTGTTCTAAGTTTTATTCCCAGGACTTAAACATTGAAAAAATAGGGGGTGAGAAATATGTCCAGAGTTAGTAAGAAAAATCTGAATTCACTCATGAGGTCCCTGACCTCTGTTGCATCTCTATCCAGCAAAGTTACTGGTATCTCTTTCTGGTATTGCTGTCTTGTTCAGTCTCTTTATGATCCTGTCCTGTATTTACGTAGTCTTTCTTTACCAAAAAAAACCCAAAACTCCAAACCGAAAAATCCCACATCTAATTTTGTTTAAATTCTTCATTTTCTGTCCTTATTTACAAATAGAATTTGAAACTATTTGAGAATACATTTTTTCATCCTGGAAAAATTTTGAAGAGACAGTCATTTTTAATCATGCAGACATTTAAACTGTTTGTTCCTGTACACTTTAAAAGTTTTTAGGTTATTCAGATTTTTTTTAATTCCTAAAACAATCTCAAAATTATTGCATCTGTTGAGACAAGATTTACATATATGTTGAAACAAGCAAGATAAAAGGCTCACAAAAAGGTCCCAACATCCCTAACAGTTCAGACATTACAGCCTTGAGAGATGAGCCTGACAGTCAGAAAGATCCGGTCAACAAGACTGATGACAAAATTTCTAACTCTAGTCACTAAATCTAGTAGAGGATCAAGCTGTCAGTAAATGTTCTGTTGAGTCCTTGGATGCAAGTCCTAGACTGTATTTTTGTCTATTCACTCTGCATTAAGGAAGGATTGAAATTAAATTAATAAAATCTCTGTAGGGCAAGTGTTTTGCTTTGATTTCTCTCTGCAAGTGAACTAGTTTGTGCTCTGTGCAGTACACTTAAAAGAAAGGCAGTAAATGATCAGTCACCACAAGCACATTGACAACTTTAAGTGGTGTAAATCTCAATCAAATAAGGCTTATTAGAGATCAAAATGTATTTTACTCAGCTTTTTATTAAACATTTAGAAAATGTACAGACTAATAGAGAAAGCAAGATCTAGTAGTTGAAGTGCTTCATACTGACAGATACATTGTGAGGATATGCTTTACCATCTTCAGCCAAACCTAATCAGTTCCTTTGGTCCTGCTTCAACACTCACATTTGTTCCAGTCACAGTGAATACATTTGTATCTGCCTTATGCCAGCATTTCTACACGTGTAGCTGTTTAGTTTGGAGATAGCTGAGCTGCCTGAAAACAGTCCTATAAGGAAAGGGATTAGTTTTCAGCCAGAAGAGCTGAACAAAACATTCCTCTGAATGTTTATAAGTGTCACAGCTAGCACTAATAACAGAACTATGCAGCCCTCAGCTGCAAAGGGTCGAACAGCCAGAGTGTGTAATTGTGTCTGAGCCAGTAAAGACACTTTGGTTTCTTCCTTGCCTTGAGTCATAGTTGTTAATTGGCCACTCAAGTCCAAGGATTGATATCTACTATTAAAAAAGAGACAAATCTATCTTCACAGGTATTAAGACATGCATACTTCACTGAAAAATAGTGGCCATTGTATATCCTCTAGTAACAAAGAATCATGTTCAGTAGGATTTAAACTGTCCAGACCTTCTGAAGTACTTCAAAAGCAATATATATAAAATACAAGAGTTCTCACTTGAGATGTAACCTCAGAAACAAGGAATATGGAAAGACAAAGAATCCTGTCATGATAATATCAAATATACAAAGGTGGTCCGATGGATAGAGGAACTGGGGACTTTTGACAATTCTGTCTTAATACTACTTTACTTTTATTTCTTCAACTGTAACTTTTATTAAAACAAGCAAACAAGATAGTGATTTGTGTTGGCTGCTGTGAATGAACACTTATTTTTACTAAATTCTAAGCTATCTTGAACTCAGGATGACTTTGTAAATGCCAACAAGGTTTTCCTAACTAAAGATGCTAAAAAATGCACACACTGAGAAACTGGATACATCAGCCAATGACAGCTGTCAAAAGAGGGAATAACGTGCTTCCCAGACAGAGACTGTCTGGGCCAAGTGAAGAGCTGCAGTGACAAAAGTCAGAAAATTAAAAACTCCATTATAGTAATCAGAAGTGACCAGGATGAATTTCTGCATGCAACAAGAGAAACAGAAATGTACTTAAACTCAGAGGGTTCTCTGATATTCTTGCCAAACTTTGCTAATGTGTTGTATATCTTCTCTTTAAGCAGTGGCTGTATTGCATAAGCATCCACAAAAATTTTTTCGAATGTGTGAATTTACGTAGTATATATCTGGTCATGACAGATTGCACTATATATACTAGCATATGGGTTTGGTCTACTCACTTTGGTGTATTCACTTATGGCTTTAGAGAATTTTTTTAATATTAATGAAATAAATCCAACAAGAAATATCAGCTTTTCAGAACGGCATGGTGGCAGTTTAAAAAATAATTTATCTTCTTCTGAGGTAGTATACAATTTGTTAATCACTACCTGTTCTAAAAGTTATTAATAGAATAACTACTTA
Source organism: Toxostoma redivivum (assembly GCA_013397375.1). Taxonomy (NCBI): domain Eukaryota; kingdom Metazoa; phylum Chordata; class Aves; order Passeriformes; family Mimidae; genus Toxostoma; species Toxostoma redivivum. The sequence goes on from VXBI01009833.1 coordinate 29,444, forward strand.
CAGTTAGTCTTGAATTATAATTTTATTGTGTTTCTATGCTGAAAACCATAACTTCTAGGAGTTTATTCATTTTAACCCATCAACTGTAAAATGTATATGATTATAAGCATTAATTATATGAGAAAAAACCCCTGGTTGTTAATATAAATGAGAGATGATTAATGAGATTGTGCCAGCCCAGCCTCCTATACCTTGATCTGACTTAAATTATTGGAGAGAAGTTCAGGGTTGGTAATATAAAACTGTAAACTGAAAATCCTAAATCTTCCTTTTGGGCAATATTTTTTTCTCTCCTTACACCGTTTGTTCTGAGAAGAAAAACAAACAAATCCATAACATGGATTACGTACAGAATTATGTGGGGAAATTAATTTATTTTGGTATACATTTCAAAATTTTCCATTTTTTTAAGCTGATTGTATTCTAGCAGCAAACATAAATAAAGGGATCATGCTATTTACCACCATTTGTATAACGTTACACCTGGGCTGATTTAAGTTAGCTTAATGGTCCATGATATCCCTACACAATCCTGAAACTTGTGAGATATAAAATTTAACATGTTATTACATCAGAGAAAGGGAAGTATTTACTGCTATATCCACAAGCAATTAGTAATTAAGAATATTTAGTAATTAATTCAATAGTGTCTTCCTAGGACTCCAAGTGAGAAGTAAAAAGAGCAAAATCACAGCTGATAGTGAAATCTAAAGATGTCAATTTTTGTAATGGAAGCAAGAAGTCTGTTAAGCTTTACAAGTATTTTCTACTAAGTATGGTGTGGCTAAATCAATTCAATTTCATGGCATTGAAACCCCACATCCTAACTCCTTGAGTCTGGAGTTCTGGCCCTTCAGAAATCTCATGTTATTGATATCCCTTAGAAGCAATTATTTACTGTTTCTTGGAAAAAGGAAAAAAAAATTAAAACTACTAAAGAAAGAAACAAACATACAAAAAAAAACCCAAAAAATTCAAATCAAATCAGAATATCACCCTCCCCCCCAAAAAGAATTACAACTAAGAGACTCAAAAACTCCAAAGAATGAAGTGCAATTGTTTAGGCTGCAAAGTAGTAAGCTAATAAACATTCACATTTAATCCCATTTAATGATATGAAGAATATTACGTTGGAATTCTTTTCACGGCTGTCAGTGATTTAAGGAGTAGACATACAGTTGAGGGTCTTCAAAGGAACAAAGGTACATCTTGTTTGTGACAAAACTGTCTCTTTGAAGAGCTGCAAAATAAATGCACTGGAGAAGGCAACTTGAAATCGAATGGGAGAAGTATGAGGAAAAGTTTGGAGGTAAGGGGAGCAGGTATGAAAATTATATGGCACTTACAGAAGGGGGTCAGAATTCTCTGCACATCAGAGTATCACACAACCAAGTGAGATGTCAGTACTTGTCTCACATGTCTCCTCTGTATTATCCTAAGGGTAAACCCTGTGGTCTGCACAAACAATTCCTAGTGTATATCTCCATCACCACGTGTTTCTAAGGGGGAAAACTCTACTCCCACGGGATCTTAGCTGTCATGTTTTGAATTCTAGGGGAATACTGCCAGCCTATCAAAATGAAAAATTTTGTTTTTGCACATTTTAAGCACCTTTTAAAATCTTTAAATTAGAGTGAAGGGGCTTGGGGGTTAGTAACGAAGCTAATCTATGCATTTATACTCTTGTTCTATGTTTCAAAGGCAGTGGTAATGAACTGCTTCAAGCAAACATTACAGGTTGTTTTTCTGCTGAGAAAAGTCAAATGAAATGACCTTTTTTTCATCTGCTATTCTTTTCAGCTTTTGAAGTTACTTCTTTTTGAAGATCCATTTATCAGTCATATCTGTGAGAAAGTCATAAATTTATCTAATAAAACTTTCAGTAATTTGCTTTGAGCTGTGCTATGCTGAATGCAGTCACATTTTGTTGCTGTTAAATAAATTAATGAACACCTTAAAAAGTGAAAAACTTAGAAAAGTTATAAGAATGAGTGCCTCTCTATAGCCAAAAGCAGAAATTAAGAGAGGGTGTATTTTAAAATGTATATTTTTTACTCAACTTTGGTTATTGATCTTTACTAGATTGCTCTAATTTATGTCAAATGTAAATCATTAAACTGAATTCCTAGGCCAGCAATCCAAAGGGAGACAGAAAAAAATTGATGGCAACTGCTGAAGCAAGATTATTATCTAAAGGTTTCTCTAGCAATAGGAGCCATATACATGTGAGCATGTGTAAGCATATCATATCAATACTGGATAAAGTCCATCTAGTTTTAAATATATACGTAATAAGAATTAATGCAACCCACTAGTATGAATTATATGCTCTTCTTCCTTCAGAACTGTTGCTTAATATGTAATTCAAAATTAATAATGCAGCAGGAATGGATTCATTATCTCTTGTGTCAAAATCATTCGTAATAAGTAAGATAAGGAGAGAGAAAAAGCATGAATAAAAAAGAAGAGTTTCAGTGACCAAATTACTCCTGCCCTCATCAATCTCAGAGAATAAAATTTTTATCTTCCCCAGTAACTGAGTGGAAAGGTAGCATAAGGAGAATATGTGGAAAAGTTCCCAAAACTGCCTCATTAGTGTATTCTTAAAGTAGATGAAGAGTGAAGGAAGAAATAATGTGTAAGATTAAATAAATTCCCATATTCTTTTTTCTGCATTGGCATTAGAAACATATTAGAAAAAATTTATTTTTCACTTACTCATATTATCATACTATCATAGAATAATTTGGGTTGAAAGGGACAAGCTCACATTGCTGTGCCATGTCCACCCTCAAGTCCTTTTCCTCAGGTCTACTCTCAATCTATTCTCTGCCCAGCTTGTATTTGTGCTTGGGGTTGCCCTGACCCAGCTGCAGGACCTTGTGCTTGGCCTTGTGGAACTTCATGAGGTTTGCACAGACCCACGTGTCAGGCCTGTCAGGGTCCTTTTGGACATCACCCTTTCCCTTCAGCGTGTCGACTGCACCACCCAGTTTGGTGTTGGCAGACTTGCTGAGGGTGCACTCAATCCCACAGTCCATGTTGCTGACCAAGATGTTAAGCAGCACAGGTCCCAGTACCAGCCCCTAAGGAATGCCACTCATCACTCATCTCCACTGACCACAACTCAACCATCCAGCCAATTCCTTACCTACCAAATCATCCATCCATGAAATCTATGTCACTCCAGTCTAAGGACAAGGATGTCATGCAGGATCATGTCAAAGGCTTTGCACAATCCAGGTAGATAACAGCAGTTGTGCTTGCCCTATCCACCAATGTGTAACCACATTGTAGAAGGCCACAATGTGTGAGATATGACTTGCCCCTACAGAAGTTCTTTTGTCTATCACCAATCACTTCCTTATTTTCCATATCTCTCAGCACAGTTTCCAGGAGGATCTGCTACATAATCTTGGTGGCCTCTGAGGTGAAACTGACTGGCCTCTAGTTCTTCAAGTCATTCTTTTCCCTACTTTTAAGTTTTGAATTAACTGTACCTATTCAGTATCCAGCCCGGCTTTTATGAAAAAGAAAAAAAAATTACTCTAAAAGAAAATAAAATATATTTTACAGTCACTATAATAATGATCAATATCAGGATGTTGATCTAAAGAAAAATTAACTTGTAGATGGCTGACATAGGCATCTATTTGATTTTGAAATTATTTCTGAATAGACTTTGATATTAGAAGTAAATAGGTGAAGATTTTTACATTTACAATGAACATTAAATTTGGAAATGTGTTAAAGGTGAGGAAGAATTACCCTGTTTCTGTGCATAAAAAGACTACAATCCATTGTTTTTATTATTGCTGCTATTATCATACTTTATTTGTATCACAATAGAATTTGGCAGAATGTAGCATTAAACCTGAATGAGATCAATTTTCCCATTTGACAAATACCTGTAAATTAAAATGGGAAAAGTCTTTACTTTACTTTACTTCACTTTACTTTACAAAGATACTTACAGTCTTTATAATGAAGACAGAGACACAGGAATGGTCAAAGACTAGGAATCTCACTTGAGATGTTATAATTTAATTTTGATTAATGTTCAGTCTTATGTAGACTACTGTTATGATTTCAACATTCTGTGTCCTTCTCACATATCTTAGCCCTGGGTCTATAAACTCCTGGGTTATGATCCTCTCTGATCTTTAACAAAAATTGTGTCTTCATGGAATCAATACTCCTTTTCTTCAGAACTGATGAGGCTTATTAGCTTTAGACTATGGCATAAAGATAACATAATGATCATAGAAATCAGCAGCAGTATCAGGCAGAGAAATGGCATGTTAGCCCAATTTACTTCTGATTGCCTCTTGCCTCTTGGATAGCTGAGCTTGTTGGGTCTTTCTTGTTTTGGTTTGTTGTTTAATGGACAGATGTTTTCAGTTTTTTTGGCTAGTAGTTCATCAATATGTAAGAATCCAGGTGTACCTAAGGCATATAAATGCTATAAAAACTGTACCAAAGTATGAAATATAGATTTACTTGAATATTGTCTATACCTATTTTTATATCTCAAACTGTGGGAGAGGTCAGGTACATCTGAAAATAATTGCTCAAAGTGGCAGTTAAACTTCAGTGCAGATCTGGGGGTTGGAATGACTGCTGTACATGTAAATAATAACTATTATTTGTGATAAAGCAAAGGACATCTAGGTCTAGGATAATATCTTCCTAAATATTAGAAACTGAAGCAGTTTACTACCTTTGAAATGCAAAGGTGAAAAATGTAAATGGGAAAAACCTGCAGCATGAAAATCTGAAACAAGATCAGTCATTACTTTTGTCTTACTCTTTTGATGCTAATAGATACTGACCAAAGTACACTCAGGTTTTTTTGGCTGAGATGAGCTGGGAAATCCAGGTCACAGGACACTTTTAGTTACTTTATCTTTTCTTTTAGTGGCAACAACTAGTTACCTTGCTTGCAATCTTGGCAGTGCTATCACAGATTTGTAGACTTCACTGACATCCAGGACCGCTTCCAGATCATCCCTTCTCATTGGAGACACAGATGACAGGATGAATTTGCTGTTTATAAGACTATCAGTCGAAAATGTGCTTAAGTTTTTCGAGTGAGGTAGAAAAAAGAAAACCAAGAACAGGTAAACTGCAGCACAAAGGAGAAATAAGTATTTTCATGATTTTTAAGTTCTACAGTATTTTTTAGTATCAGTAAAAAATAATACTAAACCCCACAAAAGAATCATAAAAAACACTCTGATCATACAATAAGCTTCCAGACAATGTGCTTGTGGATACTCAAAACTGCAGTATAACTCAATGAGATAAAAAATATTAAAAGAATGCAATTTTGTGTTACAATCACACAGACACACATGCACCTAGAAATATTATAATTCCTGTTAATTATTATTATTATGTTTTTGGCCAAAATAACATCTCTTATTCAAAACTCATGTTTTAAAAGCTGTAAAACTGTGGAAAAAAAAAGGTAGGTACAGGTAGTAAAATTCTGCCCTGAAAGTTGACTCTTCATATTTGTTTTACCATCTTTTCAAGACTTTTCTTCTCATCTCCTGTTTTCTCCATTGTCTCAAAAGTACTGTAAGAAAAATTTGTTCTTTAAATAGAACTCTTAAGATAAGCTTTCATGATACACTTACTAAAGTAGATACACTTATTATACTAGAAAACCAAACATTAGAAAATCTCTCTGCCTGGAAATCTATGTCTATATATCAATATATTAAAGGCATGTGATTATTGTTTACGACATTGCATATCATTTGTTAAAAAGTCTGTGTAATTTGAACATTTAAGTTGTTTGTTTATGCCATTTAAACATTTAAATGTCCAATAAATGCTGCACAAATACACATAAATAGAATATTTGAAGCAGACATGTGAAATAATAACATATGAAATCTTTTTCTGCACATTTTTTACTGCTCTTAGCTATAAATCTGTGTGCTTTACAAGGAAGACAATTTTTTATCCAAAGGACTTTGGCATATGCAAATCAAATATTGAAATGCACAACTTCTAGGTACCTCACCTCTAGAGCAGAATGCAGAACCATTTGTCAGATATAGAAAATCCTAATATTGGCATACTCATGTCGATTGATACAGTGTGCTGGGACAATATCCTCATTTTGAAATTTAAATGCCTTTTGCCACTTAGGAACTCCAGACAGTAAACTCTTCAAATAGAAATGAAATAATTTGGTGTCATGGTGAATTAAAACATCATAATATGAAGTACTGTCTCCAGATTATACACTGAGTTCTACTGTGACATCTTTATCAAACACTACTTTGCTACAAGTAGGTTTACACAAAAATAGCTGACTTCTCCAGACTCCTGTGTTCAAGCCTGGGTTGAGAACTTTTAAAAAAATAACATTTATAGTCAGAACATGAATTAGACTTCCACATCTAAAATCAGTTTAAACATTTTTAGAGTTTTGGATTTAGCTTGGATTTGTAATTAAAAGTAAATATTCAAGAGAGAAAATTACGTAAAAATTTTTCTTGTACTCTGGTTTCAAATCATTAAATTATAGAGTAAAGCAACATCCTTTCCACCACCACCCCACCACCCACTCCTGCTTTGAATACCTCATCAAGTTCAATGGATAATTCTCCTGTAAATAATTTCTTAGATTTCAGGTTCTTCTGACTAGGAAAATTCTTTGCCTGAATTGTTTCAAAAAGAAGAAATGTAGTATTTCTGTAACTGACTAGCATCTTAAAAACAGAACAGTTTGCCGAACAAAAGAGATCAACAGATGGAACACTATATTTAGAAGCTATTTTTCAGCCTTCAAAACTTTTATACAAGGCACTTGAAATTATTATTATTAAGACATTGTGACTGAAAGTTAAAACTTCTTACTACAAGATATCTTTTTAAAAACAATTGAAGCAGCATGACATGATTCCACATGGTGATTTATGTCTAAGAAATCAGTGATGGCAATGTTATATGCAGTAGGTTAATAGAAAATTGACTATAAAATATTTGAGTGTGATAAATTTTGTTTTTTTGGTATAAGAAATTAGCAAGAATAAAAAAAAAGTTAATAATGATTATCTCTGATGTCAGAAAATGTTATATATTAATTGCTGTAATATGTTTTTCCACTGTAGAATGAAAATTACTGATATTCATGTACTAATAGCTTAGTGTCCTTACGATGAGTGGCTGAAGTAGTCTGCTGATATTTGCATTGCACTGTTTCCAGTGTCACAAATGCCAAGTCATCATCACCTGTTTGTATGGTGTGCTTCTCCTGAGCCCATGTAGCTGAATCTGTTCTACTCATATACTCAGCAAGACAAGGCTGCTGAATTGTCATTTTCAGTGGTAAAGTGTTAAATAATCTGAAAGATATTCTTAAGTCTTTTGCTATCTTCCTTTTTTCAACAAAAGTTTTGTAAAGCATCTGCAAAATGGAAAAAAAGATTTAGCATATTTGTATGCACATACCTTTTTTTTTTAAAACTGTAAGCGTACTTTTTCCAAATAATCAATCTAGTTAAAAGCTTCATTAAGATAACACATAATTTGAGATAGAAGAGCTGTGCACTTGTGACAGAAGATGCCTTCATCCAGTTATGCCACTCAGCCAGAAGTGGCTGCTAATCCTTATTTTAGTAGAAGTTCATTTACTGGTGCTTTTACTGACAACACAAAAACAGAAATCCAAACGATATTGTTTTGAGATTTCATTTATCTACCCAAATGAAGGTTTTTATTGTTGTTGGTGGGGGTGCTTTTTTGTTTGTTTGTTTTGTTTTTTTTTTCTTGTAAGGATTCACTCATCTAAAGGATAAAACTTCAAGGTGTATTGGGAAATTCCAGGGGAAAGGAGAACAGAAAATACATCAACATATTGGTGAGGAGAAACAGAAAGGAACTTGTGATGTTAGAGTAAACTCACTAGTCTTTTCCTTAAAAACATTGAGTGTCTGGAGATAGGTAATACAGATTACCTATAATGAAATAACTAAAAAAAAAAAGTAAATTTTAATATGCCTCAGTTCTTTTTTTGAGCTATCAAGATTTTTGGCAAATTCTTTTTAGGTTTTGGGAAATATTTACTGTTTAAGCCTTTCTATTTTAGCTCTGTAATGTGTTTTGCCTTGGTCACATGGTGGATAGATTTCATCCTGCTTTTCATCAAATTCTTCCATCCCATTTAAGCAATCCTCACTTCACATTTCTATCTAGAGAGACAGAGCTGGATGCACATAAAAATGCTATTCTTTGTTTTCATTTCCCTTTTCCACATTTTTCAGTACACTTAAAAGAGGATTAGTAAATCCCTGGCTATTTAGAATTTTTCAGATGTCACTGTGTCTTAAACCATTTCTCTTCAGTACAGCCATCTGACAAAGTGAAAAGAGCACAAATTTTTCTGAAAAAATAATTTAGTTTTCCTGGTCATGCCTAGGATGAGCCATATTTCCATGTTGTATTTTTAAAATCAGATCTCGAGTTTACTTAATGGGACTAAAATTATTTACAGAAATGTAAGAGCTGACTCATGGGTTACTTTTTCACATGCTATATGAATCTATATTTAAATACTGATTTCAAAAACCTACTAAGTAGTATATATTTAGTGGAGTTGATGGTTTTTAATAGAAACCCTCACTGTAACAAAAAAACCAACAAAACGACACACACAAACCCTAAATGCTTAGAATAGCAAATCTTCATATGTTTATCCAATTTTTATCAAATTTACAACTTTTTATCTTTAATTTATGAATAAAAGTTTGGGGGTTTTTTTTGGTTTTTTTTTTTGTTCGTTTGTTTTTTTTTGTTTTGTTTTTGTTTGTTTGTTTGTTTGTTTTAAGTGTATGTCCTTAACAGAACAGAAAGTAGTCAGCCAAAAATTCCCCAAATCTGTGTAAATTCCATATCAGGATCTGCATCACTAATGCTGCAATAGTGATGATGCTGTGGATTGGAGCACGTTCTAAAATGAATGTTTACAAAAGACTGCACCAATAGGTAAAGGTACATGAAAGAAGTATTTCACTGTGAATGTGTAATTTATTGTGTTCCTGGATGTACTAGTGTGCTTTCTGTAATAGGAATCATCTCATGATAACACTAATGAATATATAACTTTATTGGTCTCTGATATTGCTTATAGCTACAATATTTAAAAGTCGCATTTTCAGGAGAACGCTTATTTAATTTATTTAATAATGCATTTAACAGTACTAAAATAATTTAAGGACTTGAGATTAACTCAGATGATTAGACCATGGTGCAAAAACCCAGTTCAATCCCTGTACTGGCCACTCACAGAAGAGTTGGAGTCAATGATCCTTGTGGACCCCTTCCAATTCAGAATATTCTGTGATTCTTTGACTCAATCATATGCATTATGTGTTTACAGATATTGATTAAAAATACTGACTTTAGGAAGGAATCTGACCTGTGGACACATCAGCCTGAACATTATGTCATATAAAAGTGCTTTAGCTTGCTTGGAAACTATAGGTCTCCTCTTGAAATGGCATGTGTAATTGGACAAGAGATATTCTTACTAAAGATATTACCAGTACCTGGCCTTTGCCTTAGTGTGGCTTTTTATTAAAATAAGGGCCAATAAAGTGAATGGTTTTATTTCTTCCTACTTCCAGAATATACCTTGGCAACTGAGTCATGGTTTTAAAGTTTTTCAACAATAATACTTATCTGAAAGCTCAAGTGCAATTAAATGGAAAGAAAGATTTAAATTCCAGGGTGAATGTAAGAAAGGGTAAGTTTTCACAGAGATTATACAGCTAATCCCTTAGTAAAGTCACTTTAATTCAGCTCAGTCAACTGATACAGGTGAATGAAAACAACTTGAAACAAATCTCAAAGCAAACCAGATGCCAAGCATATCAATACTTGATTATTTTTTTTTTCCTTTTGTCCTAGAAAGAACCAATCTAAGAATGACAAAATTTTGTAATGGAATTCACGCTATTCAATTAATTAAAACTGAAGATAGATTGAAAAAGATCCTGAATTAAATTTGCTTCTAAGTTTAATAGTTTAGCTATTCATATTTTATCTTTCTTGATTTTAATTTTTTTTTAAATGAGATATTTCAAAATATTTCTATTCTGGTTCTCAGACAAGAATTTCTCATCTTCTCAAGAATAGATAGAACAGGAAAGTTGAAAGACTAAAAAAAAATTAAACATCTCTATTTAATGCTTATAATGTTCTTGATAAGCTGATTGATAGTTCAGAGTACAGACTATAATCATAACATTATATGGTAGGCAGGATTATTCTCACAGCTGGAGTAACAATGCTGATTTGTGCAGAGTAGGAAAAAAAGGGAAGAGATTACAAAGTAAGACTAAATAACAAAAGCAACTAAATAGTGATAACATCTAATCTTGATGGAGGGCAGTAAGTGATGCAGTGGACAGATGCTGCAGTTTGGTAGGATATACTTGTGGTTAACTCAAACTGCTCTAAGTCAGCTGATTTAGATTCTACACGGTCACATTACCAAGATGTGAGCACAAAAAAGACATGGTTTGATGATGGCTTCAGGCTGGAATTATCCTGCTTAGTTATCCTTTATTTACAGAGTTCTGATGAGGTATGTTTCCATAGCAATTCAGTAATTCTTAGTAATATTGACTTACATCTTCATCTACTTGTGAAGTTTGCAGCCAATATTAAATCTATTTCCCTGAACAAGGGAAAAAGTATAAAAATGTTCAAGGGCCCATATATAATCTGCCACTCTTAAAATCTTAAATAAGAAACAAAAATTGAAAGTGGAAAAAAATTATGTTGCTACAGTGCACTAAAACTAGGGGGTCAATATATAATCAGCAGTTTATTACCTATCACAGGAATCTGGAGGAATACTCGTGTTATGACATAGATGGCTAAACAAAATGAACCTAGGTTGAAACCAGGGGACTTAGTAACCCATTTGCAGATTGTGTTAAAGCAGCTATATTTTCTCTAGAATCAACGGAAGTCCAGAAATGGTTTATGCAAAATCATACAGGTCCCAGGCTCACAAACTCTACCATGTCAAATTGGCTTTGCACAGTATTAGCCTGGATACTTCTGAGCTCTGCCTCCTGGTATGTAGATTACATGTTTGTATTTACATAGACTAGATCTTTCCACTACATATAGCATTCTAATAACTCTGAAAATGATTGTTTAGGTAAATAAAACATTTTCATATCTTACGAAAAACTATTCACCCTAATTTCATGGATTACAGCAAAATCTTCTGTGCACTGATGATAGCTTATTGCACATAGCTTTTTAACAATATCTCTCACAACCTGTGAAAGGACATAAATAATGTTATTACTATTATTAACTTTCACCTGTGCTATATTTTTTTGTAATCTATCAGTTTATCATTGTCATGTGTGAGCCAAAGCATGGAGAGACTTGACAGAAAATTCACCCTCTGCAGTCGAGATTGCCACAAGGGGCATATTGAAAGTAGCACTGATGAGCCAAAAGGCATAACAGGATAAGTCATGAAGCCATGTAATACAAGGTAATCAGGTTGCATTTTGTCTAACAGAACAAAAAACATGGGAAAAGAGATGGTGAATGCAGAGACCAAGAAAAAAGGATATTTTACATTAAAATATCCCAAGAGTTTCCATTAACCAAAGCAAAAGTACAGTATGATGTGCTGAGGTGTGAGACAGTGGGAATTGGAACAAGAGCTGATTTGTACACACAAACACATTTTTCTCTGAAGCATGTCTGTATAAATATAAAATAAAAATGCAAACCTTTACCATATGGTAGATCACTATATGCTTGCTGTGCTATGTTTAACACAAACCTAGTCCTTAGCTTGTAAATAGTAATTTTCATCTCAATGTAAGATTTCTTAATATGCTTTGCAATGTTTTATTATGTAGGTTAAATTTGTGTTCCAGCTTTGTCTAAATGCTGACATTATCCAAGTGACATCCAAAATAGCCAAAGGACACACTTTGTTAAGATTAGGAAGAAAGTTAATTTTGATTGCAAACTGTGGGCTCTCAGATATCTAGACTTATTTGGCATTTATCTAATTCAGGATAAGAAGGCTTGAGAGTTACTGAATATCACTATCTTAAAAAAGAACCTGCTCAGGAAAAAAATGTCCTAGATCATGTACAGGTTAACGGTAAAATAATTAGTGTAGGAGGAATCTGTTGCCATCAGAAACTGCAAAATTATGTCTTTTAATAATGACAAATTTTATTTCTTTAGAGTTAGATTCCAAATTCTATCTAAAATTAGAAGGCTCTTTCAGGTGGGAAACATTGTTAAAAGGTAGTTTAAGTCACTAAAGGAAACTCAAGCGGTTTAGTTTGCAATGTATCTACAGCATATGTATGGTGAAGAAGAGCATGGACTGAAATTCTACCAGGCTAAAAAAGATCTTTTCAGTTAGTTTGTAACATTTTAGGTACCTGGTTGAAGAAACAGGCATTTCTGCTCCTTCACTTTCTCATGATTGCAAGTCTATCCTTAAACGTGGCTTTTTTTTTTTTTTTTTAATTGCCTTTCCCCTCAGATGACTGTTAGTAGAAATAATTTTTTCTCAGATTGTCACCATCTGGTGGAAAAAAAAATTCGTATGAAAACTGCAGAATGTCTAGTGACAAGCTCTACTTGGAACAAACTACTTTGTTCAGAATAGATAAACTTTTAGATGAAATTATATGTGCATACATGTGTTAAAAGCACAAGGCTCAAAAAGCCCAGGGATTTTTATCATGCCAAATAGACACTTCTGTCTATAGATTGATGAGCAAATATAAATGCTGATATGCAATCAACATAACCAAAAGCTGCTTATCTGTGATAGCCAACCAAGTGAGTTGCCAGAAACTAGCAGGTAAGCTGGCAGAAAACTAGTTTTTTATTCAAAAACACTATTTTAGTACTTTTTGTAAACTGCATTATAAATATCTCAAGATCCATATATCCCCTTGTGCATAAAGTCTTATTAGCAAAAAAAAGTGAGATGTGTTTCTATTAAAACAATTGAATTTATAGTAAGGAATAGGTACATAATGTTCTGATGTACAGTTTGTTGAGCATATCTGGGCTATCAGTTTCAGAAAACCAAACACCTTCATCTTTAAATAATCAGAAATCTACTAATTCTGTGTTTATACATGTTTTTCCTAAGGATATTAACAGATGACAAATATCAGGCTAGATTACTCCATTTCTAAAATTTAGACTTAAGAGCACAACAAATACATTACTGATGTTGAAATATATAAAAGACTGTTCATAATATGTAGCTCCTTCTAGCAATAGGTGTCTGCCTGTGGCAGAGGGATTGGAACTACATGATAGGTCTTTTCCAACCCAACCCAAATTCTATGATCCTATGATCCTGTGATTTTCATATCTTTATATTTATGTATGTCTGTGCTTATATTTATATATAACTTATCAGTATAATTCAAAAATTATTTAGGAAATATTAGAATCTGTATCCTCATTTAAAGAAAGAATAAATGAAGCATACGGGGCCTAATTAGCCTTTTAAACAAACTGTCAGATCAGGAAACATTATTGAGCAAAGGTAGATATAATGAATTAAAAGAGATAATTGAAAGAGAGCAATTTCATAAATTCTAACATGACTTTTCATTAATTTGTAAATATATCAGTTGGTATGTCATTATTTTCTTCTTTTCAAGAAGATGTTCTACATGAAATAGAACGTATCTCTGAGAAGCATCATAAAAATAAAGCAAATCTAGGATCATGGTAAACAGTATAGATCTGTTTCATGATAATGACACAGACATGCTGAGCAACACTAGCACAGACTCTGCCAAAATATTTATGATACCGAGCTGTTGTGAAAAAACTTTTTGAAAGAAAAAAATATTCCAAGGAAAATAAATATTGAAAAAGAATAGGCAGAAACATGAACATGAGGCATGTTTTTTATGAAAAAAACCCAAAACATTAGCTTCTGTGTTTTAAACAGGGAGAAAAACCTCCTAAAATTACATTACTGGGTTCAATCATAATTTTAAACTCCTGTCTTTGGTCTCTATTTAAAATGGTTAGTGATTTGGCATCGGTTTTAACATCAGGAGATTGTGGAAAGATTATAAACCTGTGAAGATGAGTGATGGCAGTGGCCAGATACAGAATTACCTAAATTTTTAGGTCCTTAGAATAGGAGAAGTTGACATAAATTATTCCTCTTTACTAAATAGACTACAAAATCTTGTTTGGTGAGACAGAACCAAATTGGAACCCTTTTTATTTCCTTTGAAATTTACTGAGAGTGGGAGACTGGCTATCTTGTAAAATTGTGCATTTTCTTAAAGCTTTCCTGTATTGTAAATGATGACCTAAGGATAAACTTAAACTTTGTGGGAATTGTTGATGAAGCACTGCCATCTTTTGGTTGTACAAATACGGAATATGGAGGAAGGACATAATTGTCTCTGAAATAAGGACATAGGCTGAAATAATAAAATTATTACTTTATTCTAGCATTGGTCTGCTTTGTTTTTCTAGATAATTGGCTGCAATTGTTCCCTTATATTCTTCAGTATATTCTAATTTTACCATCCTATCAGTCATAGTAATACAACAAAATGGCATGAAGTTATTGTTAGCATTAACAGAAAATTGACAGCCTAGGTTAAAGGGGTTTCCTGTACTTTTTTTTAAATTGCTCTTGTCATTACCTTTTCCCACAACAGATTAGCAAGGTAAATTTTATTACAAAATAGACACATTTGAAAATTATGGAATATAATAAATATTAATGTAGATGACAATTATTTTGTGTAAGAGTTGTTTAAGAACTAGTTGGTGACACTAAAATCAGCTGTGTTTCATATTAAAAGCAATACAAATTTTTCTCAATTCCTTAAGTTATAAATCTAATGCTGATATTCTAAAATTCAGTGCTATGGTAGCATTACATTTCTTGAAAAAGGATTTTTGCCACTTACCTATTTAACAGTTTGCAGAGGATACACAATTTTAAGTAAACAGTATAGCAATACAACAGAATACTCTTCCTGCACTTGGAAGTAGTTGACATATTTATTAAGTAGAAATGTGAAAAAATGTAGTGTTTTGAATGTGTAAGCTCAGTATGATTCCGTTTTAAAATATATATATTATATTCAATCTTATTTTTATATCAGATTTTACCTCTTTTTAAATCCAATATTAGTGTCACAAGCTAATATAAACAAATTCCTAGAAGAATAAATACAATTTTCACAAGAATATTAATATTTTATCCGTCAAAAAAATGTTCAAAAACTTACATCCCACTAAAGTATTGCTAAATTAACAATTAAAGGTCTAAAATTATCAACTGCCTCACCTCGAATGTAAATGAATTAAAATTTCTGCTTGTCGGAAATCATATCTTTTGTATTTTCAAGCTTGATTTGACAGAAGGAGATGGGAATTCTGCCATATGCCTAAGACTTATGATGTGACATTTCTCCTGTTAATTCAAATGCGGGCAAAAGTGTGAAGTGCAGAATATGCTTGCACTGCTAAGGACTGACTATCAGCACATTTGTCTGAAAATTCAGTTCAACATGCAACATTTGGAAGGTCAGAGGCCTGTGATATGGAAATCAAATAATTATCTAATACTGAATGAAAGATCAGAGGCTTTGAAGGTTTGAAGGGTTTTTTTAAAAAAAAATAAGACAAGAACTTCTGCACATCTGCTGCCTGAGATAGTGATAAAAAAGCCAATATCAACATTTGGCAGGTTAGAACAATTGTTACGTCATTTCAGATAGACTGGTACCAACAGGCATGGAAAGTTGTAGGTGAGACCAATAGTACCTGATAGAACAGTGTCAGAAAGTCTGTGTTCTGAGCAGACCAGGCATTTCTAGGCATGTCTCATTCTCCCTTCTTGTGGTCAAGCACATTTCTGGGTATACCATACTGGGTCATAACTCCACCCTCCTGCCTGGTTCCAGTCATCCCCTTCATTCTTGCTCTACAATCTGCTGACATTGACACTGTCAGATCCTGTGTGAGGCTCTGAATGTGCTCCAGACCAGAGAGCCAGTGCACTCCTGCTGCCCTTGTGCATGAGCAGAGCTTGCAGATAACCATGGCTCAGAAGCGACTGCCTGTGCAGCAGTCATTTGACACGATACTTAGCACGTAGTACCAAGAGGCAGAGATTCCCCCTGCAAACCAGGTTGAAGCAGGTCATGCCCCCCCACTGGTAAGGCTACGGTATTCAGAAGTCTTTGAATTAACAAAGTTACCTTTTCAGAATTTTGCTTAGATATAAACAGGAAAAAATTATATTTATGAAGGACACAGTCTTTCTGAAATAAACTAGGTAGACCTTCTTCCATATTTCCTCTAGATGACAGGAAAGAATATGAGATGGTATGAATGTGTTTCCATCACACAGAGGGGTTGCAAGATTCACTAAAAATGTCATGCAGAAAAGAATCTGATAAATGGAGACCTAATTTCAGGGCTTAAATGGAGGCTGAGCAATATCAAATATTCTGAACAAATGAATAACAGACGAGTCACATTTCAGTTTCTAGATCTTATTTTGTTCAAGTACAGAAATTAGGTAGTCTATCTACACAGAGGATACTTTGCCATTAAGTGCTGCAGATTGTAACACTGAAATTACTAAGATCTATCATTTGTTCTTTAAATTGTTCCACATTGTTGTCTTTACTTTTTTTTTTTTAATTTCTTCTTTTACTGAAGGGATATAGACTATTTATTAGAGAATCAAGTTTTTATAAATGTTTGTGAGGATTTAGTGTGGAAAAAATGTTCAGCTGAGAGTTATAAGGGATATGAATTCATGAGGAAATTACAAATGAGCAGTTTAATGAGGAAAAAAATAAAAGTGGGAACACCTGCACACTTTCAGTACTTTGCAGGCTGATTTATTTCCTTCTCTACATGCACACATAATTCTCCCTAACATAACTGGAGTAACACCCATATATTTAGTAAAAAATAGCCATGATTGTTTCTGTCACTTCCCTAGGTATCATCACCATTTCAATCAGTTTCTGGATGACAGGGACATAATAAGATTGCTAATAAATCTTCTCTTTTTCATGTATACCTGAGTTTATAAATGAGCAGTCACTTAGGAATACACTTCTAGGTCCTGGTTTCCAGTGGGGAGTTGGCCCAAGTTTCCACATATAAACATCTGCATGAATATTTCCAAATGCTAATATCTGCACACTAGTATTGAAACTGATTGGTTGTATGCATCACTGCATCCCTGTTTTATCATGCAAGAAGTTTATAACAGGAAAAATAATCTTAATTTTTATATAAGATTTTAGAAGACAGGACTGGGGAAAAAAAAAAAAGATATTAAATACACTTCTAACACCTCCAGCTCCCAGAACATGAGAATCCATATTTGCCAATTTTGAACAGTCTTTCCCTAAGCTTTTTTTTGTTGGCCACTTCACAGACAGCTTGCTGTGCCAGATAAATCTTTAGTTTGTCTCAGCATGATCACCTTTTGTGTATGCATAGGAAGTTCTATGTAGTTACACTTGAATGGACAGCAGAGAGACAAGATCTTAAAAATTTGCTTCCTAAGTCTTAGGAGTTGAATTTAACTCTAGTGCATTGGTCTTCTTCAGTAAGAATATTTTTTTTAATAAAACTGCTCGAAGTTTCCAATTATATGGATGAGCTATTTCTCAGTACAGAATGGCCAGTACACTCTTTTATAAAAGCACTGAAATTCTTATATGAAAGCAAAAATCTTATGAAACTGAGTACTGAAACAGTCATGGCACTATTAAAGAGTGCACAAGGAACCATGCAAATGTCAGTGGTTTCTTCACTACCATAAGGGAACAATTTTCTTCCCTCTTTTTTCTCTCATGCATTTTTACATTTGCAGAGTATCTCTGAGAAATTTTAACTTAACTATTATGTACCTTCTTTTCCTCTTTCAAATCCTTATCCTAGACAGGTTAAAGTCAAATAAAAAGCTTTCATTGGCCTCAGATGGCTTGCAGTGTAGTTTAAAATGAAAAACAATGTCACCTAACAGGAAAGTTAGTGCAAAATTTCAGACATTAGGCTTGCTCATTTAAAATATAGGGGTAATTTGATGACTTTTCCTTATGATTCTTAACTCATGATGTTGGAAAAAGTTGTCATGCTCTCCCCAAAGTGATGGATTGGCATTTCAGAAAAGCCCACAGATCAAGGACCATGGTGATTTGTAATAAAAATATTATTTGACTCTTATGAAAAGATGAAAATGCCACCCAAAAAACCCAAATATAACAGTCTCTGTTCTGCAGAACATGAGAAGATCAGTAAGTTCATAAATAAATAGGTAAGGTTTTTTGTGAAGTAAGTTATAAACAAGAGAAAAGAAGGCTATTAAGAAAGTTTGACATGAAATAAGAAAGATAAGAAGAAAAAATGGGCATTAATTTTTATATATAAAACTAAAAGAAAATATGGGCAAGACTATTGCCCATAAATGAAAGCTTGGTTCATAATTTGTTCCAGGAATATATTAATTGGAGAAGTGTGGTGATTTTGCTTTTCCAATCCATTTTGATTCTTAAAAAAAAATCTCATTGTTTGGTCAAGGGGTTCTGGGCTTAGCCAAAGTCTCTGTAATTCTATTTTGAAAGAAAAATTAGATGGTTTTATTTATTTAAATAAATTATTTATGTACTTCAAGAAAAGTAAATAACCACCAACCTTACTTTTAAACAGACAGAACGAGATAATTTGTAAATGCAGATCTTTCCCTGAAAAACTTTGTGGCAGAAGTAAAGCCCAGAAAGATAAACTCCAGATAGGATGCTCCAGAGAGTGGAAAATGCACTTTCCAAGTTTTCAGTAACCCAGATGTCTGAGATGTTATTCTATTGCATTCAACCATATATATATATATATGTTGTTTCCAAACATGTGAGGATGCAAAGGATTTAGATACCAATAGAATAATCGGGAGAAAGTCAATCCTCCTTGTACCTGGTCTCTTATGTGAACTGGCACTTCAAAATCCTTTTGCAAATTTCTCTAAGGTTACTACTTTGAAGTAGAAACAATTTCTAGAGGTTCTGTTGTAGCCCTTTGCAACTGTAAATAGTAAGCATTCAACCACTTTTTTATGTTTGAAATATTCGACCCAATTCAGGAACTGTTTGTGTGTTGGGAATTGTATATAGTAGTTCTGGGTTTTGTTTTGTTTTGTTTTTATTCTCAGTAAAAGAAAACAACTCATCAGCACTTAGGCACTTGTTTATTGGAAATGTGACAGGTTTGGGAAGAAATAACTGAGCAAAAAAAGGTTAATGGTATTGTATGCATCTAATACTTGCACTTTTGGAAACAGAGTTTTGCTGTTTCTTCACAAAAATTCTGTGAAAATAATGTTCTGTATAATTACTGGCATTGATTACATATTCACACCTTTGAACACCTTAAGGGAAAATAAGTTGAAAGAAAAGCATTCTGAATTTGAAGTGGGTATGTAGTCAAGAGTGAAAATAAAATTGAAGCAGACATTTGCCTAGTAGGTAGTTCTCGGAAAAAAACATCTACTTAGCCTTCTATGAAACAGATGGGATATTTGTCTCTCTCTGAAGTAAGAAAATGCTTTATTCATCCCTTCTTCTTCTAGGCTTATAAAGTATGCCTGTGTGATAAGGAAACTGTGAAATAGAAGGTGAATAAGTTCAGAAATACAGAGTACAAAATACACAGTCAAATTGGAATAGCCCTTTTGATTTCCACACAGATTTATGCATTAAAAGTTGATGGGTGTCTTAACCTTTCACACTCTGCTCTGGTTGCCAGTGTTGTGCACCTTCTGTTATCTTACAACTGCCATTACATTACATAGCTACCTCACTTGTGCATCTTGGGAAGAAAGTTAAGTTTTCAAAAAATCTTTGGTTGATTTAAACATCTATTTTCAAAAAGGCAGGAAATGACCAACCTCTCCACTAAATAAAGTATTCATGTTCAGAATGAATGACAGACTGCTTTTACAACTCCCTGTGGGATTTACAGCTTTGCTGTTAGAAAAGTGATTCTTTACAGTGAGATATCAGAGATCTCTTGTGTATGAGTATTCCAGGGTAGTACTTATGTCATGAAGGATTCAGACCTTAGCACTTCATACAACACCAGAGCAAATTAAACAAGGTGTTTTAACTTCTGTTTTCCAGGAACTTCATATGAAGATTGACATTCTTTCTGGAAGTTGTGCTTTGCTGAAACACAAACTCTTGACATGATTTTGGGGATAGGATAACATATTAAATATAAGAAACCTACAGTATGAAGAGGTGATTTTATTTATACATACATACATATATATATATATATATATACAGTGATCAGAAGATTTCTGACTTCTGTGAACCTTTCAATCTGCTTAAGTGCATAAATCGTAAACTGTCAAATTAACATTTGCCAAACTATTTTAAGAATTCTGTAGTAATTAATTTTTTATTACAAGTTTGATGCTATTTCTATATACATATCTCTCTACTAAGATATTTATTAAAATGATTGAAGCATGATCTGATCAGTAAGATTCTAGAACCCTGAAGGCCACTGTGACATTACTGCGTCTAAATTTGGGACTTTCCCTCTGAAATGAGGTACAACCATCCTTACAATGACTGTGGGCAAGAAAAAAAATTTGCAGTCTGCACTCATTTTTGGAGTAAACTTGTCCTAGGAAGATAGCTAATATTCGAAAATATTTTGGTACTTTCAGAACCAACTTTATTTTTCAGCTCAAGAGGATTTTTTTTACATAGAGAAAAAATGTTGGTATTTTATAGTCTTTGTAAACAGCCACAAATAATTTTACTAGAACTGCATTACACTACAGCTACAACGTTGTTATTGTGACACGAGTTGTGTCACAATCAGATGCTAATTAGAAGAAACTGTATTACACAAATGCACCAAAATCAAGCACAAGCAACCAAATCAGAAAACCTAACTGTTTCTTAAGTTTCTTGCTTTCCTTTGCAGATGGTTAATTAAAAAAAAAATAATTTATCTAGACCAGAGAAATTCACAGGAAATGGAAGGAAATCATTAATTAGTTTATAAATGTTTTTCTTTGTGAGCTGTTTTTACCGGTACGGCATAGAAATTACGCTAGAAAACAACTAGGTTAACATACATGTTTAAATACACTTTAAGTTACCATATTTGTGATAACAAGTTAAATGCAGAGGGCAGATACTGCAGAATATATGAAATATTAATCCTAAAAAACTCAGAACACTTTTAAAAGTAAATGTTATTATAAAGAGAAGCTGAAATCTCTACAACTGTAAACTCATTAACACATATCAGAACAATGGAACAAGAAACTTTATCTGACAGGTATGGAAAAATTGAATAATAATAAAACAGAAGAAAACAAACCTCTTACAAATGGCTGTTCAATTAAATCTAAAAACCATCTGAATTATATTGTTCTCCTTGTAGACTTTTCATGGCATGTTATTAACAGTAGATGCTCTTAGAACCTTAAAAATTATTTATTCCATGACAGTTACAGCTCTGACTTCGATTTTTTAAAGGAGCAGATTATAATAATAAAACTGCAAGCCTGTACTTTATCTACATAAGATTAGCTATGCAAATTGTTGTACCCAAATGTGTACACAACAGAGCAGTCATTAACATTAAGCCAGCTACATATTTATATGAGTTCACTAGTGGCTATGTCTTGCATTCTTTGCTTACATGATATATATTCATATATACAAAATTCTGCAAATTAAAGTTCAAGAAAGGGCATCTTCATACATTTTATGACTAGTAGGAAAACAATCTAAGATAAAGCTGCATTTGAATGTTCTGCTTTTTTTGTTCTTTTGAAAAATATGAATCACTCAAAATAACACTTTTGTGAATATGCATTGTTTTCATTTCATGTCTCCTCATGACATTTTCATGTCTCCCCCCAATCTGGGGACTGATTAACTGACATCTGCAGGTCTTCCTATACCAAGATAAGAATATCAGTGTGTTCTAAGAATATTTTTTTTATGGCACATTGAATGAACAACTGTTTAAGTAATTGGAAAAATGAAGAGTTGCACCTTCTACTTGAATGTTAGGGCGCTAGCAGGAGATGTGGATAATCATGCCTCTTTCCAAAAAAAAAAAGCCCTTTGAATGGGACAAATCAGCACTACTCACTCGGGGTGGCTAAAATATTAACTATTGAGCTATTGGCTGCATAGACCTTTCCTCTTTTGGTGGGGAAAACTTTGATAGTGAAAAATCATACTCTCTGATGTAATGTATAGCTCTAACAAAGAATAAACTACAGAAGTTATTGAATTTGCTTGGTAAAGATAGTCCAATAATTTTTCATAGAAGTGCATTTCCAGCCCAGAGGCTGGTATCGTTACCATCAATGTGGTAATTGTTACCATCTCATCTGTGAAGATCATCATAAAAGCACCTGAACAGCAAGGCAGAGGACATCCCAAAAAGTACCAGGACTGTAGCTTGGGTAGAAAGCTGAGACTTTTTTTTTTTTTTTTT
>VXBI01009833.1:52065-80101 GCA_013397375.1 Toxostoma redivivum
TTTTTTTTGTTGAGGGGGTAAGTAAGCACAGGCTGAAATCATGTTTCAGCTTTTCAATGAGAAAACTGCCTCTCATTGTTTGCCCTTTCCATGATCAGGAAAAAAACCCAAACATTTTTAGATCCTTTGTAAATGGATAGAACTGCAGCCAAAATTTGTGAATGCATATGATTAAACTCTATCTTGAAATAAATAATTCAGGAAGACCATTAGCATTGATAGGAAAACTGGTCTCAGGCAGAAAACATGAAGAGAATACAGTTGGAAGGAAAGCATAGTAAAATAATAAGCAGAAAGTAATAAAATACCATGGAATATCTCCTTTCTAATGAGTCAACAATCAGTATAGTATTTCTAGAAGTCAGACCTGAGATAATGTATAATTTTCACTATTTTAATCTCTGCAATTTTTTTGGCTTTTATAGATATATATGCAATTTTGAATGATCTACATCCACATGTAGTTTCATTCAAACTTGGTCATCACAAGCTCCAATGTTTGCCGCCATAGGAAAGATACTAAAGGGTGAAGCTGAGAAAGTTAAAATGAGAGAACTGCAAAATACCTATTCCAACAATCAGTCAAAAAGAAAACAGAGTTCTAGTTTCTGTATGTGCATAATGTTACATAAACTAGTTAAAATTTAGTGTATGATCCCTTCAGCATATTTTTAAAGCATTCTTCATCATTGACTGAAAAGTTTCTTTTAGGGGCATTTGCAGAGAATTTGTTAAATCAGCCAACAGAAAGTGTTCAACAGAGACAAGGCTGCCACAGCTCCATGCCTTCCAAGTCTAGCCCATGATGAAGCTCAGCCTGCATTGCAAATAATAATTCTCTGGCAGGGAACAAGAGCCAACATCTCCACAAAAACTAGCACAGACCCTATGGGCAGGGGTTTGGCCCTGGCTGTGGTGGCCATTGCAGACTGCCTGGTAACCTCTGCCAGTGGCTGCTAGCAGGACAGGGATGCTCTCAGCCATGCTGATACTCTGCTGGTCCCCAGCTCCAGCAGCCAAGCCACACCGAGTAACAGACATTGAGATGTTGGCCCAGCAGCTAACAATGACACATTTTGGGAAACTTCTCATGGGTATAGTTTGTCCTCATAATGTGGAACTGTTAAAAGCTGTTGCTGCAACAACAAAGAGAATTTCCTAAGTAGAGATGAAATACAAGCAAACAGGAAAAAAAATCCAGCAATGATTTTTTTTACAAGATTTTGTATTTCTGTGCTGTGAAAATCTTTAGGTGGCCTTTTAGCAGCTTCAGAGGTAAAACCGCAGAAAAAGAGTCTTACCATAGAAAACTAAGCTAATTCAACATGATGGGGTTATGAGGAACCGAGCAGAAGAATTAACTAAGCAAGGGACATGGTGTGCTCTTAAAGTAAAATTTCAGCTCATCTTCACAGAATTAAATGATTATTCTAATGTTGTTCATGACAGGTCTTCGGATCTTGTCATGACAAGAGAATGAAGGCTGAATTAAATTTAATGATTTGATTAATATTAATTATATCTGGCTGCCATGAGTGCACAGAAGTTCACACTGTAGGTCAGAACTCTTACTGATATTGCCCATATGATGGCTGCCTCTACTATGTTTTTCTTCACTGGTGTCTTAAAAATAAATAGTTCTTTATGAAAGGAAGTTACTGAGCTAAAAGCATAGGAAAAATCAAAAGACTAAAGGAAAAATTGTTAAACATGCTTCCTTTACAAAACTAATACATACATTTAAGAAAAAAACATCTGCCAGAAAAATTTTCAGTCACAAAAGCTGTGAAGATTAAGAAACTTGAAATGTATAACTTGCTGATGGCAAAATTAGATGTATAAATGGCCAAAAATAATAAATTGTTGGCCCTTTATCCACATAGGATAACTAGGAGTAATTGGAAAATGGCTCCAGTCAGTCTCTGTTGGGGTCAGTGTGTGTTTTTCTTCCCCAAGATGTGTAGAAGGTCTTATTTTTCTCAGTCCAATCTTGTAGGATAAAACAGAGACTCCAGTGGTCTGGCTCAAGGTTGTTTATTGGTTCTTATCTATAATATTTTCTCTCTGCCCAACAGAGCTTTGCCCTGCATGGCAGCCATGGGCATCTCTCTCGCCTCTTCACGTGAATTTATCTTTTATAGTCAGATTTACGTATACAATGTTTCTCCCAATAACTACCATCTATGTTAGACAGTGAACTTCTATTCTACCCAAAACTAAAATGCCAACTCGACACGAAAATGGAAAGCAAGAAGGAGAGGAAGGAGATTCAGACACACCCAGCCCCCTCCATCTTGTCTCTAAAACCTCTTTTCCTAAAAACCTAAAATCTACATTTTTTCTCTCTGTCGCTGCCCACCGTTGACCACCACACTCGCTGTCCACCCAGCTAGCTACGGTGGGCTAGGCGGCAGGAGTGGCTTGTCTTCGGGATTCCCAGAATCCCTAAGTCCAAGTAAGGCCGACGCCTTAGTGACCGGCGACGCGACGGTGAAAGACAAAGGGCTGGGAGAGACCTTTGGTTGGATCCAGAGACAGGGTTTATTCAGGGAACAAAACAGGGGAGGAGGTAACACAAGGAGAGGAGGCAACCAAAGGCGAGGAGAACAGTTAAGCATGAACTTAAATAGGGGCCCTCCCCCCAGGGGAGGGTGCAAACAGTAACCAATCGGGGGAACCCAAGGGAGGAGCACAAGGTGGGGTGATTTTACCAAGATCCAATAGGATACACGGTGGGAGGGGTACAATTCGAATAAACCAACAAGAACTGGGGAAACACAGAACTATCTAGAACAAAGGGCGTGGCCACGGGTGATTGATAACTAGGAGGGGATAGGGCTTAGGAGATTGGCAGGGAAGGTTCGGGAAGGATAGGAGGGGCTTAGGGGAGTAAACAAGCCTAACGGCGGGAAAAAGGGGACCTGGAGTGGACCAACTGGGAGGATAACAGAGGGGGATAACTGGGAAAAACCATCTGTACAAAGAACAAATACAACTTAAGGAAAAACCCTGAAAATAACTAAACCGCAACATCTCTCTATAATAACACTACTTAAATCTTTGTGGTTTTCTGATTCTTGGACACAGCAGGTAACTTGTCCCATGGTTCAAGATCAAATCCACAGGTACTCTGGGCACCCTGCCAGGATTCCCGAGCCTCCTGGCCAGGGCTTAAATCACTCAGGGCAACAGGAGGGTTGCACTGAGATCCCCTGGTCCCTTTCTAGGGTGAACACTTATACATCCCCCAGTCCCTGTGTGCAGAGGCTCGAGTTAAGCTCAGATCTGAATGTCACATCCCTGCCTGAAGCCTGTCATGTGTGTCCCCCTGCCCAGTCCTGCTCCTGCCCATCCTGATGTGTGACTCTGCTCCCCAGACTGATCCTCAGCCTCACCCATCACCTCCCACTTGCCCGGTGCTAGGGGCGCCTGGCAGGATGCTCTGCTGTGGCCATCCTGCTCTGCTCTGCTGCTCTCCTAGGATGGCACAGCCCTGCCTGCCCTGGGCCACCCTCCCATCCTTGCACTCCTCCCTGTCTTTTATAACTTTTCCAGATGAGTCCCTTAACGCTTAATATTATTTCCTATACTGGATATGGCTGGTGACACCATTTCTGTACAAAGCTATTTTTATTCTGAGAGGAAAAAAAAAAGTCTCCATTAAGTGTCAATAGTAAGTAATAACCAAACACTCTCTTGCAGCTGTGCAATAGCTTTACATACTTACATGACAAAAATTGCCTTGATGTCTAATTTTGTGATTAGGAAGAAGTTGACTCATAAAAACAGAAGTCCCTCCTGCTCAGATGCCATCTCTGTTATTGTAGGGAGCACCTGTTTCTTAGAAGGCATATTTGGTGATGTCATGTTTCAACATTGTGCTGAAATTGAGATAATTTCCAAAAAATCTGTTTCATTCTGCAGATTATATCAGTTTGCGTGAATTTGAATAAACTATCTGGAAACTCATTTATACTTCTGGTCTATATAGCATCCTGTGACAGACTTCTACAGTCCACAAGCATGTGAAGAAGTACTTTTTTTGCAAGCTTTGAAGCTTCTTGTAAATATTTTACTGAATACACTCTAATTCAACTGTTGCAGAAAATTACAAATAGTCAAAATCTATTCACTTATGGTAGATACCTCATTTTTTATTCACTTCTGTAGCAGCCTTCATCTACTACTTTGTCCTACTTTTTCAGTCTCATTTGCTTCAAAACAATTCCATACTTCTTATCACAATTCCTTGATTTTCTCAGAATCCTAATATGACATCCATTATAATGAATCTATCACATGACTTAGTAGTAACTTCAAGAGATGTTTTCAATAGTTGCCTACAGTAATTTCAAGATTTCCTTTCTGTGTGATAGTAACTTACCTAGATCTCCCCATCTTGTACAAGTGGCTTTCATATATTTTAGCTCTACAGTTCAGATTCTTTCAAGGTCTCCCATCATGTCATTACTTTAGTCTTTTGATAATTATGTCTCTAAATACTTTGTGTACCCTACTATCAAAATCAAAAATAATTTGTAGAGTGCTCTATTGCCTGGGAAACTATGCAATTTCTAGAAGAGATGAAGAGTTGCGAATCAGGTTTGCAGGTATATCACATTTTTCTCATTTAGCCTACTACAAAAGATTAATTTATATTGTTCACTAGTTTCTGTGTTGAAATTTAACCATTAAAATGTAGACCTGGAAAGTCTTAACATTTGACAAAACTCATTCTGCTGAAGCAAGCAAGTTTTATTCCTTTGATATATTTCCGTTAATTTAAATACCAGTATGACAGGTGTAGAAGTATCATAAGCACCTGTTAATATTTGTCACACCTTTATAGACTTTATTAACATAATCCCATGGTATTTGGTAGGTAAAAAGGTTTTTTTACGTAATTTCTAAGGATAAATATAAAAAATATAATAAGCATAACTGCTGAATACATTTATTGATTTTCTACAGCAACAATAATACACGAGACAATGGTTTGATGCAGAAATGGTTTAAAATCAAAGCTAATCTAAGTAAGTTAAATCTCTTTTATCTTCAAAAGCTCTGGACTAGTTTCTGCAAAGCAAATGAGATGAAAATGTCCTTAGAAAAATCTCACACTCACAGGTTGTGTTGCCTGTATTAGACAAAAAAATAGCTGATATTGATCCTAGAAAAACAAGGCATTTTTCAATACCACAAAAGCCCACCCAGCCAATGCCAGGTTAATTTAGATGTAATGATGGGAACTATGTATTGTGTTTTAAAGACAACATAATATAGTCGCACTACATGTGAATTTCAGCCTTTTTTTATCAAAGAATGTCTGATAAATTCTACTTTATTGTTCTCACTCCTTTCCACTCTTTCAGGACAGTCATGATGGAAACATTTTACCATTTATTCCCTATAAGATCATCAGCTCCAACCATTACATTAGCACTGCGTAGCCTACCACTAAACCATGTCCCTAAGTGCCACAACTTCACATCTTTTAAATACCTTCAGGACTCAACCAGTTCCCTGGACAGCCTGTTCCAATGCTTTACTGCCCTTTTGATAAGGAAAGATTCCCTCTCCTGGCTGTACTTGAGGCCACTCTTTCTTTTCCTATCTCTTGCTACTAGGGGGAAGACCCCAATGGCCACCTCACTAGAACTTACTTTCAGGGGTAGCAGAGGAGATAAAGTCCCCCCTGATCCTCCTTTTCTCCAGGCAGCTCCCTCAGCTGCGCCTTCTAAGATTTGTGCTTCAACCTTTCCTCAGTTCCATTGCCCTACTCTGGATCTGCTCCATCACCTCAATGTCTTTCCTGTACTGAGGAGCCCAAAATCCTGAAAACAGGACTTAAGGTCTGGCCTCAACAAAGCCGAGTACAGAGGAACAATCACTGCTCTGGTCCTGCTGGCCATGCTATTTTTGGTACAGGCCAGATGCCATTGGCCTTCTTGGCCACCTGGTCACACACTGGCTCATATTCAGCAGGCTCTTGATCAGCACTCTGTGGTAGTTTGACATGGGAAGGACAGACTCAGTTTTCCTCTTTGAGGAAACTTCCTCTGTGAGTCAATTAGGACCAATTAAAGCCTGGCTTGGTTATTGACAACTGAGCAGGTAACAACTTAAGCCCAGTCTGGGCTCCCTCCCATGTCGGGATGGGGGGAGGGCTCGGGAGGCCACTGGGCCCCATTTGCAAACCAGGGGACATGATGGCCGGGGGAAGGAAAGGCTCGTTGATAAAACCTTAGCCCTGCTTCCTCCCCCACAGGCCCATGGCTCCTGCTGCTGGCTCGGAGCAGCTTTGGAGTGGCCGGGCCCCCCCAGCCCCGCACAGCCTGAGGGGGAGGCAGCCGGGCCCTGTCTGTGAAAGATGCAGTGGCCATGGGCAGTGTGGGGCTGCAGCTGAGCCCAGAAAGGCTGATTGAGATCTCAGCCACCCCCTCACCCAGCCTGGGTCTGTGGGGGAGGCAGCCGGGCCCCCTCTGGGGAGCAGGGGTGGCCATGGGCAGTGTGGGGCTGCAGCTGAGCCCCAGAAAGGCTGATTGAGATCTCAGCCACCCCACCCACCCAGCCCGGCCTGGGCCTGGCCCAATTCTTGCAGTTGTGTGAAACCTTAACTCTTTAGTACTCAAATAAGATTTGTAAAACCTCCAGTCTTCCTTTGAATATGAGAGGAAAAAAAAATAAATTCTGCAAAGTCAGTGAAGCAAGAACTAAGTTTCTGAGATGGAAGGAGAATGAGAAGACGCTGTGTAAGATGGCTGAAAAATCCTTTTGTAGGTTGTAGGGATGAACTGATGTTACATTGAATATTCCTATACACCATGGAGAAAAAAGATATGGGGGGAGTTGGAGATGTTCCATTTGATAGATCATGCGAACAAAAGTACCTGTGTTAAGAATCTGCCCTAAGGAAGGAAGGGGATCTGGGTTTTCTGAAGATGAAGCACGAACAGAGAGAAAAGACATGAAGAGAACTTTTGTTCTGGAACAATTCAGTCTTAAAAGTAATACCCCATGAGTTTTCACATGGCCCATAGTCACAGCGTTAGGAAGCTCAGAAGATGGGAGGAGCTTCACGACTTTGCAAGTTTTTTTCCCAGGCGGATGTAAAAATCGTGAAAATGAAACCACAAGAGGACTGTTTTCTTCCTCCTTGTGGAGAAATCCCTATGGCTTGGCAAGACGAGACTTCTCTCTCCGAAGTGAACTGAAAAAAAGACTATTTAAGTTGGGAAGTGACTGAAGTAGTTTTTGTAGGTTTGTTTTGTTGTTATGAAGGTGAGGACAGGGAGAGAAGGAGTGGTCTGAAAATCTTATTCTGAATTTGTTTTTCTTCCTTCTTTGTGTAGTTAATAAATTTCTTTTTATACCCTTAAAAGTTTTAGGCCTGCCTTGCTCCTGGTTCTGTCTCACAACAGAAAATGAGTATATTTAAATTGGCAAATCTAAGCCATAACACACCCCCAGCTCCTTTTACAACAGATGGCTTTCCAGCCACTCTGATAACTGTAGTTAAATTTATTTGCATGTATCTTGTGGACAGCTATAAATTCAGAAGTTAATTAAGTTATATTGATTAATATTGTTTTTAAAATCCCACATAATTATCCAAAAAGAGTCAAATAAGTCAAGGAAATCAATACATTTAAAAGCATGATTACTCTTACAGTGTTAGCAATGATAGCATAAGATATTTATAATCAGCAAAATTTTGTAAAATATCTTACATGAGTTTATTCTGATTAACAAACTTGTACATAGAATTATTCAGTTTTGTTCATGCATTTTACCATATTTTTGAATACAGGGGCAACACTTACTTTTCTTCTAAGTATTAAAAATTATCCCACAAAATATTTCCAGTTTTTTATCATTTGTGTTTGCAAACTACGTGCAGCATTTTTGTCTATCGCAATCCCTATAAACAATAAGGTGCAATAATAATTTTTTTCTGTTCAAAATCATTATCTTTTTTTATATAATATTTGTGCACAGTGTGCGTACAGAAGAGAAAAAGCAGGCAGAGAAATTCCATTACAGAACCAATGCCTGAAAAGGGAGGACTGATGATTCCCACTATCCTTATCTGTTAAGAATAATGTTAAAATATGGAGTGTTTTGTTTGGAAATTTATTATAGGAGTAAAATCAATTCATATTTCTCCTAGAAATTGCTAATTAATACTCTCACTCTGAATAACTGAAAGGGCTATTGAATTTGTGCAATGCTTTACTAACCTCAAAGGAAATGAATACATTTCATGTTTTGAAAAAAGAAGAGACGCAATTTTAACTTCATATTCTATCTACACATCATTACTTCCACTATGCATGTTGGATTTGCCTAAATTCCTGATGCACTTTTCTAAAGGCTGTTACCTCTTGTAAGTCTCAGAATACCAGGTAATCCTGATTATTAATGTGGAGGGAATTTTAACGGGTGAACAGATAGCAATTTCAGTCCTTTTTTTTCTGAAATCAATTTATGACTGTCATCTCATTTGCAACTTAGGTGTCAGAAGTGATGTGCTTTGCTCTGTAGTTTTCTGAACCTTGCTACTCACAAGATGATACTCTTACAGTATAAGCTGTTTTAATGTATAATTCAAGAAAGCACATGGTTGGCAAGAGTTCTTATCCTGGATTTTTAGTGTCTTCTTTCCTATATTTACACTCTTAGTGACAGTTCAGTACCTACTTGCTTAGAGTTTTGAAGTCATGAGGTTAAAGTCTTAAGTTGACATTTCCAAAGTCAGATGTTTTAGGATTACATTTAAAAGTTTTTATTGAAAGTGATGCTTTTTACCTCCTGAACCAAGACTGAGAACACAAACTGGGCTTAGAGAAGTCCCTGACAGTTTCTCTAAATAATAAAACTTCTATCCTTACACTATGCAGGGTAAACTACCACACTCTTTGTTATGAAAGTACAAATACCTCTCTGTTTTTTCATCCGTACAGTTTTGAAAGAGCTGGTAGATTCAGAATCATGGCTGTATTGGGTTTTTTTTCTGCACTATTTCCCTTCAGTCCCTTCAGAAATTACCAGCTGAATGTTTCATATAACATAAAACATGTTTTCTGATTATGTGCATCACAGAAGACAGGAAGAAAGGAATTTATGGAATCATACAAGAATGTCATATTTTTGGAATCCTACTATAATCTCAGTAGTAACTTTACTGCATGAGATTCTCAGTAAACACGAAGTCTCCAGTTGTGTGTTCTAATCGGTTCACTCAAAACTCATTAGCGTTTTCTACTTTACTTACAGAGAAAGGATCTATTTTCTTCCTTTCTTGGGCTTGAAATCATGAGAGGACTTAAAGTTCAAATAGGTCTGACAGAATCATGGAATATCCAGGGTTGGAGAGGACGCACAAGGGTCATTGGGTCCAGCTCCTGTCCCTGTATAGTACCATCCTCACACCATGTGACCAAGAGAATTGTTCAAATATTTCCTGAACTCTGTCAGGCTTGGTGCTGTGACCACTTCCCTGGAAAACCTTTTCCAGTGCCCAACCACCCTCTGCGTGAAGAATTTTTTCCTAATATTCAACCTAAACCTCCCCTGACACAACTTCAGGCCATTCCCTCGGGTCCTGTCACTGTCACCACAGAGAAGAGATCAGTGCCTGCCCCTCCTCTTCCTCTCATGAGGAAGTTATAACTGCAATGATGTTTCCCCTCAGTCTCCTCTTCCCCAGGCTGAGCAGACCAAGGGATCTCAGCTGCTCCTCATACAGTTTCCCTTCAAAGTACTTCATAATTTTCATTGGTCTCCTTAAATTCTGTAAGAGATTTATATGTTTTTATATTGTGGTATGTGGATGCACAGTACCCTGGGAAAGCTGTGTGAGAGCAGAAAGCTTTCCCTGGGCCTGGCCTGGGGGCAGAGGTTTTCCCAGGAGCAAAGGCACCTGCTACTGTTTACAGTGTGTATTTTGAGAACTTTATTGTTTATAATGAAAACATCTGTGCAAGAGGTGTTGCCTCTGACCAATGAGCTGTATTCTATTTTTGGTTTAGCAAGTGAGTGTACATAAGGAAATAAAGTGTCTTTTTCCTCTGTCTGGGCAAGAGACATGTTGCTGTGCTTCCTTTTGCTACTCCAACAGCTAATCTGATATTAACAGCAACAGTGGTGCCTAAAACTGCCCCCAGCACTCGAGGTGAGGCCGCCCCAGCTCAGAGCAGAGCAGGACAATCCCTCCCTTGCCCAGCTGGCCATGCTGTCCCTGATCCCCCAGGACACGCTCAGCCCTCCTGGCTGCCAGGGCACTGCTGGCTCATATCCAACTTTCCATTGACCAGGACTCTCAGGTCTCTTTTTGTGGCACTGCTTTCCAGCCTCTCATTCCCCAGTTTGAACCTACATCCAGCGTTGTCCCACCCCACGTACAGAATCCAGCACTTTTCCTTGTTGATCTTCACATGGTTGGTGATTGCCCAGCCCTCTGATTTGTCCAGGTCTCTCTGCAGGGCCTCCCTGCCTTTGAGGGGGTCAACAGCTCCATAATCTGCAAACTTGCTCAGTCCCTTCCAGTCCTGTGTCCAAGTAATTTATGAAGATGTGGAAAAGGACAGGGCTGAGGATGGAGCCCTGTGGAACCCCACTAGTGACAGGTCACCACTCTGATGTCATCCCATTCACTGTCACCCTCTGTTCCTGACCCATGAGCCAGCTACTCACCCGTCCCATGATGTGTTTATCTAGATGCATGCTGGACATTTTGTCCAGAAGGATTCTATGAGAGATAATAATGATTATTTAGTATTGACTTTTCACTAACATAAATATTCCTCTAAACAAATTATAACTATGAAATGTGGTTTGAATTTTGCAAAATTTGTAAAATTTAAGATGCAAAACCACAAAAATTTCTCATTGTTTCACTATTGTAACCTAGTGCACAAGGTTTGACAATAGCTCAAAAAAGAAAATTTCATTTGTAATGAAGTATTTATGCCTTCTTGTTCTGTAAACAATTAAATAAATTTTTGTCTTATATGGGCAAATTAATTGAGATTTCAGTTGGATGTTTCTTATGTGGATCTGTATGTACACATTAGTAATAAGTACAAAATAATGAGTATTTTCATATCTTATCAATATGTAAATCCTGCACATGAAATCTACTGTCATGCATATTAGTTATATAATTAGACTGGGTAATCTAGATAGAATTTCTCTGGAGTCTGTCTTTTGGAAAAGATAAAGAAATTTTGGACAGTGTAAAGAAAACTAATTAATGTGAGAATGGGAGAGGGGATGATTTGTAGATATTAAAAGTTTAGATCACAAAACCTCGATACGCTAATATTCCTCCGTTGTGGTGAAATTAAGTCCTGATTATACTAGGGTATGAAAAACATTCCAAGAAATTACAGAATTACCAATTGATTAATGAGAGAAAATACTTGGCAATCTTCACAATGTCTTGGAAGTACCTAGGAAGAATTTTTTAATTCTTTCATTAACAGATTCCACCCACAGGTCTTTGCTGTCTGCCTTCTCATCCATCCACTCATCATCTGTTCTTTTGTTGAGAGTCAGAAACAAGTTTGTTCTAGGAACTGAGGCTTTGAAATTTAAGGATCTTTGACAGTTTAGGGTTTTTATTACTAAATAACTTTATTCTTTTTATCCCAATTACACAGTACCAGAGGAGGCCCCTAAAGTGTCCTCTAGGAAGTCCATGACAACTGAGTATAGAGACTTCTCACTGAGAGAAGTGAACCTATCTTTTGAAAGAACTTAAGAATCTGCTTCTGTTTCAGAACAAAACAAAAAAAATACTTTTGTTTTTTAATTGCTAAACTTCCATGAACAGAAATATCTCTCTGCTCATAACTCAGAGAAAGGTTTTGTTTTTTTTTAAATGATCAGCATCCAGAAACATTGTTTTCAAATGGAAACTTGAAAAATTTGACAAGATTGAATAAACTCTGAAATTACAGTAAAATCAAATATTAGGTATTGATCTCAAATCAATAAAAAGGTTTTATAGATTAAACCATATCTAGTGACAAACCCCATGATTTAAATATAAAAATCAATTAGTTGAAGTTTTTTACAAAACTATTAATAAAATTTAAAAAGTGCTGTAAAAGAAACTTTACATTTTATTCCTAGATACTACTTAAAATATCTTCTCAACGTCAGGAAATGTTAAACTGACTGCCAATAGCGTAATACCAAAGCCTGTTACTCTAAAAGTAAAAACAAACAAATATTCTGTCTTTCATATTCCTAGCTCTATAGCATATAAGCAGTTATTGCTTTAATTCTAGCTACACTAACCCCGATTTTATCATCCCTAAATTCCAAAAATATACTGACATTTTTATTAAAAAATTAGACCATTTTTAAAAAGCTGCCTTTGTTTATTATGATCTGATTAATCTGAACAGAGCACAGAATATTGGTGAAGTATACCTGGCAAAATTGAGACATCCAGCTTCAAAACTGCCATACTTTTAATTTACTTATTGATCTTTCTGTCATTTTTTATGCAAACAGGAATTTAAGAAAACATTGAGAATCAGACATTCTGGAATATTCCATCTATTAAAATCAATATCTTTTTGCTGCAAGGCACAAAGTAGATTATATGTGTTTTTTAGAAACACTGGGAAACCATTATTATAATATAATTATAGCGGTGGCGGAGCAGCGCCGGTGGGAGCTGGCAGGTGCCGGGGGGAAACGCGTGGCTGCCGCGATCTTCGAGAGAAGCGTCTTTAGAAAGACATCCTGGTGGAACCAGGCACGTCCCCGCTCTCGGGAGGAGAGATTTCGGTTCCGTTGTGAGAGCCCCGCTTTGCCAACGGTGGAGAAACGGACGGCAGCCACGTGTTGTAATTCGAGGCGGAGTTTATTCCTCTCCAAGGGTCCAGGGATGATATGGCTCCACGGGCACAGGGAGAGCAGGGTTGGTATAGGACAGTCAGAGGGGCACGGTACAGCAACAGCAAATGGTCTGAGGGTTCAGGGGTGGTACAGGGAGGGAAGGGCCAATGGGATACAACGAATTAGCATGCCAGGAGCAGAACCATACTTCACGGGACAAGGAGGGGGTGCCTAAGGGCTTTCCCTCCAGGGGAAAGAGATAAGCTCTTTTGTTGTGGGGTGTTCTGCCTCCACATATAATAACTCTATATTTACAATATAAAATAGTTTAGCACAAATTATAATATATTAGAGCTGAAGAGAGATAATATTAACGTCAGAGCGTACTGTATAATGGCTGTGAAAAATCTCTCAAGAATTCAAGTCACTATTCTTTCACTGTGTTTTGTATCAAGAATATATTCAACCAAAGTATCAGTTAATTTTTAGAATAATCATAATTATTTTCATGCGTATATATAATAATAAAAAAGGTGACTTTTATCTGTTAAGGAAAGCTAGGCCTGTGTATTTTGCCTGTCTCTTCAAGCATTCTTGGCTGTTACAAAGCATGCTGACAAGCTATAATTTAGCAAAACAAGACATGTCATTCTTTGTATAAAGAGACGAAGAAGATAAAAAAGAAGGATGGAGACTTAATTGCCTGTAAAAGTTACAAGAAGCATATGGCTGCTATGAAAATTGTGACAGTCCTCTCAATGAAAGACCTGGAGCATATTTCCACAAGAAGAACATCTATCTATATGAGAATTTGGGGGAAGAGGGTTATAATAATACTCTATAAAAGAAAGTTTTGAGAAAAGAAGGTGAATGAGTCAATTTGTTCTTCTAATACAACCAATGTGCTTTATTAAGTTTGAAATGGTTTGTGTGATTTAATGAAAAGTAATTTGATGATTCAGACTGACTTTGAATTAGGGTGTAATAAAGTGTTATTTTCACAGGGTTTTGTTGTTGGTTTTTTTACTCCATTTGGGAGTCAAGAAGGGATAAATATTTTCTTGTTCTCTATTGCACTTACTTTATTTAAAAGTGGTTGCTGTTATTGCAGTGTCCTGAAAAATCTCTTTCATTCTTTTAAGTCTGATTCTCTGTTTCAATTTTACCTGGACTGACTTATTTATTGAATTCCTTTTGCTGTCATGAATGGTTTAGTTAGGTTTTTTCATCTAGTTGTTTGTTTTCTTTTTCTAGTTATGATTCACAAGAGACACTGCTTCAGTTTTACATCTCAGCATAAGTATGTCCTTTTCATTGATTTTGCATTTCTATGTTTGCAATTTCAAAACCACTTAATAAAAATCTTAAAATTTAAACTTTAAAAAGTGGTGAGTCATTTCAGTAAAAAAATGGAAAGACGTGCAAACCACAGTTTTTCTGAGTAGGAGATGTAAAAAAAATTGAATGGAAAATATTCACAATGACTGCAGATGAGAGAAATAGCACCACAAAAAGATGATCTGAGGTAGTGTGGTCCAAACAGTAATGGAGTCTGAAAATAAGTAATAAATCAAAGTTTTATTGAGGCAGCAGGAGACACGAGCAGCAACATTCCCTTATGGCAACTCAGTCCCTGATAGCTGAGGGTCATAAGTGATACCATACCTCCAGTGGACTGCCAGGGGCACATGGTGTTTGGGTTATCTGGCCACAACAGCCAATAAAGCAGCAACAGCATTGAAGAGACTCAGATATGTGAGTGTTTGGAGATGAAAATGGTAGAAATGGTAGATGGAAGAGAGATTTTATTTTTTTCTTGACTGATATGGCTGCTTCTATATTTCTAACTCTGAAATCTTTGGATTCTTCCTATATCCATCCAACTGAAGATGTCACTGTAATGTCTAAGTGTATTACTGATAATTATAGAACATTAGGCACTGCCCAGTATGTATTCATATCCTTCTTATGTTTGACATTAACACTAGAAAGCATCCTACTATAGCAAAACCATTGGTACAGATGTTTAGTCATCAGTCTGTAAAAGCCTTGAAATGATGGTAAAATTGGGATAAAAGATGCTCAAAACCAATAATGTCTGGATCAGAACTTTTTGATACAGAACATTTGTCTATTGCTTAGATCAGTGAGTCTGAGTCAATGTGTTATTGTAATAAGAATAAAAGAGTCACCTGGCCATGGTGACTCCAAAATATCTTCCTTTACATGGTTTTGTTTTTATTCTGTATTATGTGAATAAAAGGAATATTTTTCTTCAAGTTCTGTCCCTAAAGTGGTATTTTTTACTTACTTCAACATTACTAGTCTGTTCCAAATGAAATGCTGCTATTTTTTTCTACTAATAACAAAAATTTATGAAAAAATTCAAATAATGATAATATTGATAACTAATTGATTTTTTTCCGAGAAAGTGAAAATGCTGAAAAGGATTTCAGGTGAGCATTGCTTCTAATGATTTTGGGTATTGTAAAAGATTGGTGAAATATCCTGTTCAAAAAAAAGAAAACATTCTGCTCACTAGTCAGCTCCAAGTATCAGATCTTTCCTTAAATGCTACTGAAGAAAGGTGTTTTTCTTGGGAGTAAGCTGCATGTCAATGGCTTAGCATGAGGGATGACATTTGGTTTCAGACATCAGTCATATCAGTGTCAACACATGTGAGATCTCTTTGGGAAACATTGCAGATAAAAATATTAGCATTCATTAGTTTTAAACATCAAACAGCTGTTTTCAAAGAGGAAAAGAAGGAAGTGCAGGAAAATTAAAAGAAAGAACAAAACAAAACTATAAAATGATGTATTGCTGGTATGAAAATGTTACCAGAAACCAAAATTTGTTATAATGACTGTTAATGAGATCATGTACTGAGAGAGAATATAAAAAGAGGCTGACACGAGACTCTAATAATAATCATAAAGGGATTCAAATAGAACATGTTTAAACAATGCAAGGAATGATCAATGAATTAAGTATCATTCAAGACAAGTACGATCAGCAAAAGCAAGTCCCAAATGATAGCACAGGCTATCTAACAAGATCTGATAATTAAAAATGACAACTGCAGCAGAAGTTTCTACTTTTAATAAATTAATCTTATCAGAGACTTAGTTAAGAGGTTGTTTGCAGAGCAATTTCTCTGTCTTCCTGTGTCAAGACTGTTACAAGACATGGTATTGATCAAAAGCTAAATAGAGCAGATGCATTAAAATTTTAGTTATTAATAAATTGCTTCATAGGTCAGCAATCATAAAACAGGTAAAGAAGAATTTTGTTAAATGTTAATATAGTGTTATGTAATCATATATTCTTTCTTGCATTCTCTCTGGAATGCGAGGTCAGCAATAAATTCCGTAGACCTGCTTTCTGAAAGAAGGTCAAAAAATAAAAATTAAATAAAGTTTAAAAAATCCTACTGTGGCTTTTGGTTTGATCCTTGTTCAAGATTTTTATCTTTTTTGTGTAATGTTTTAAGTATTTACCACTATTCTAATTCTTCCTGTCTCATATTTTACTCTCAACTGATTTTACAACTTATGTATAGATCAACTTTTATCTGCCTTACTAAAATGAGAAACTATTATTAAATAACCTTTATTGGCTCTTTATCTAGTCTACCAGTATTTGAAGATGGGTTTTTCCAGACCA
Source organism: Toxostoma redivivum (assembly GCA_013397375.1). Taxonomy (NCBI): domain Eukaryota; kingdom Metazoa; phylum Chordata; class Aves; order Passeriformes; family Mimidae; genus Toxostoma; species Toxostoma redivivum. Next base: position 68,587 of record VXBI01009833.1, read on the forward strand.
AGATGACAAAAGTACTGTTTTCTTGCTGCTCTTCCAGATATTAAGCTGTTCTCTGCTAACCTGTTCTCTGCTAAGAAACCCTGAAGCATATGCATTCAGAGACACTAGAAGGGAAATAACCATGTTAATCTGTATTTTAGCATAGGCACAAGAGTATGCAGCAGCTGATACTCATGATAAGAACATGTACGGAATATGTAATTTTAGTCCTCTTGGGAATAAACTGCAGATGACAGGTGAACTCTGCACAAAGTAAGGGAAAGATTCCTGCTTTCTCAGTTCAGGATTCTTAGGCATTTTATTTCACAAATTTTTAGATCATATTTCTTCACAGTAATATTTTTTTGTTCTTGAAGCCTCAGATGCATTAAATGCTATTTGCATACTTCTTTCAAGTTATGGAACTGCATCCCCAACTGGCTTGGTTATTTTTTCCTGGTGGTGAGTTTGCTATGATATTTCACTACCAGTTCTAGTGTTGTTCTTGCACTTGTCCTAGTATTTGTTCTCGCACTGTCTAGAGTTTTGAACAGCGTTAGTCACACATTGATATTGACTATCTTACTTTGTATTTTTTGTATTACATTCCACCTGCCTCAGTAAAATATTTATAGAAAGCATTCATTACTGAGAATGGCATTTTTCTTTTCTCAGTCCATATAGCAGTTATTGCTTGTGTCTTTTAAAACATTGCTGACGCCAGATTATGTGAGACCACTGTATACATGTTCTATTTCCAGGTTGCTTGGACTGGATTTTGGTTGATAAGAGATGACAAAAATAGGCAGATGGACTTATTTGTGATTTGTTTTGATGAAGCAAATTCTGGTCTTGCAGCTGAAATCTTGATTTCTTTAGATTCAGAGAAAAGATTCAACAGTTTCAGTAGAGAGTTCTTTTCCATGTATATTAAGTGTGGAAGACATTTGACTGACATACTCTTCATTAGCTTCCTTCAGCCTTATCAAATGTCTGTAACTGTAGAACTTCCTCAGCTTACCAGACCTATCCTGACAGAGGTTCAATGTCTTCAGCTTCAAACTCTACTGAAGCTGAAGGGACTTAAGAACACTCAGAATGGAATTAACTCTGCAACAATTAAAAGAAAAAGAGAAAAATAAATCTTTGAAGGCATTGAAAAATGTTGAAAGAATATACAGTGAACTATTTTTGATTTGTAGCCATTTCAGGCCTAAATGTGTCATAACTTCTTAAACATTACTTGAATTTACCTAATTCCCATTTTTTTATTTCTGAATGACAATGTAGCAATGAGTATGAATCATATAAAAAGTAAATTTATTCCATTAACTTCTGCTTTGCAGTTAAAGGGAATTTTGAGCTACCTTCTTCAAAATTTGACACTGACAAATTGGAAGATGTCGCAAGGACTTTTCAACTCATCAAGTGCAACGGCCAAGAAAATAAATTTATTTACAGTGCTCACACTTCTTTTCAGGCACAGTAGTGGTAGACTGGACTACGGTCCTTTTGTAGAGTTAGGAATTAGGTTTCAATTTGAAATCAATAGCATGTCATATGAGGTCACTGTTTAGTAATCCCTAGACAGTCTTTCTGATAGATCTGAGTACAAGAGAGCTGTATACACTTTATCTGGTGATAATGAATTGACTTAAAACTGAAGAACTGATGAAGCATTGTGAACTACAGCACTTAAAAAACTATCTTTAGTAGATATTCCTGTACCCTCTGTGAGGCCTTTGTCACACCTTCATGGTTTCCATACAATGCTTATGGTTATGTGATTTGCCACTTAAAAAATGGTGATCTGGTTTTACTAGACTAAATAAGAGTAAACAAAATAAGGAAATAAAACAAATTAAATATAGCTAGAATTCCTGCTGGCTGTCCATTAGACTATCATAAATTCTTTTAATATTAATTTCCTATAATTAAGCTTTATTTAAATATTAAATTCATAATTTTAATGTGATTTTGTTCTTAGAGTCATTCTGAGACTTTCCTCCTGTTACTGTGCAACAACCTGAAAATATGCTGGAACAAAATTTTCTTCCTGTATATACAATACAGTTTAATAATTTTATTATGTAGAATATCAGAAAATGCTGGTCTATTCTCCTTTTTAATATTAGCATCTACTTTTCCTTGCCCTTAGACAGAATTTAATGCTCTCTGATGAGGTTCTTTTAGATATTCCACGCACAGAGTGTATAATACTTAATATCAAATTTACTTTTAAAATATAGTTGATTTTACAGAAGATTTATGATTTAGCAGAGCAATACAAAATATGCTACGTAATGCAATACAAATATAAGGGGTTTTTTGGTAATATACCGCAATTGCAAGACACAGTTCAATCACATTACCAATGTGGTTTATATTAGCTGTCTCTATAATATGCTTAGCGTAGTGATCCTGAGTGTGTCCTGTGCTGATTTTGAATGACAGAGTTAATTTTTTATATGCTTCAATCTCCATTCCTAGTCTGTTGAGGACAGGTTATAGGCTTTAAATAATGAACACCTCCCCTTCCTCCTAATCTGGCTAGCAAACAAGTGGTTCCTACTATAGTCATTCATAAAATATGCAGCTCAAATCCCAGTTTACATGATCAAGGAATTTCCATAATAACCTGCATCACTGGTCCTTTTGAATCAGAACTTAGAGTTAAACATTACAAGTAACTCCTCCCCTTGCCCCTGCTCTGAATTGGATTTATTGTTCAGTGTACAAGTTCCATATGGAGACATATATGAGCCAGTCATTTCAGGGCTATACCTGCTGTAGCATAGACTAGTCCACAGCCACAGTTTCACTGAGATGCCTGTATTCCAGTGTGGCTTGGCTCATGGGCCACAACACCTTCAGAGATACACCTGCTCCTGTGTGGCCTTAAACCACAGTCCCTTAATCTGTGACCCTGCTCCAACACATCCATGCCCATGGCTGGAATCCCTCTGCAGGTGTTCCCGCTCTGTCTTGGGCTTATTCATGGTCATGTGCTTTGAGGTGCTCCAGAATGACCTCATGCACAACCACTAGTCCTTCAAGGTGAACTTGCTGCATCATGGAGACTTCTCCACAGCCACAGATGCTCTGTGATGTACTTCTTCTGCTGCAGTATGGATTTATCCTTGGGCCACAGGCCCTGCAGACATGTACTGACTGTAGCACATAACCACAGCATGGGTGCTTTCAGATATACCTGCTCTGCATGTACTTATCCATGGCTACAGATGCTTTAAGGTGTCCTGCTTGCATGTGAAGCCACCCAAAGGTCACAGCCCTTTCAACTTGAATTCACACTGAAGATTCAGCCTGTTCTCTACAAGCACACAGGAATAGCAGCAGAGGTTAAAAGAAGCACTACACTAACAGTATGGCAAGCATGAGCAAGCAAGCTCAGTGTCAAGCACAGAAGCCAAGCAATTCATAGCTGAACAGCAGTAACAGCTATGAATTTGATCTACAACTTTCCAATCAAATCTGTCATTATCTCAAACATTTGGAGTCCCATGTTAGGTGTAAAAAGGACTGTCATGGTTTAATCCCAGCCAGCAACCAAGTACCATGCAGCTGCTCACTCTCCCTCTTCACCAGCAAGATATGGGAGAAAATCTGAAAAGTAAAAGAGAGACCTTATGCATAGAGATAAAAACAGTTTAATAGGCAAAGTTGCAAGTATAAGCAAAGAAAAATATGCAATTCATTCACTACTTCCTGTTGGCATGCAGATGTTCAGTCCTCTCCAGGAAAGCAGAGCTCCATTATGCTTAGTGATGCCTTGGGAAGAAAACATCATCACTCTAAACAACTACACATCGTTCTTCCTCTCCCAGCTCTTTAGTGTCTATCATGATGTCATAGGGCATGAAATTTCCCTGTGGTCAGTTTGGATCAGCTGTTTGGATTGTGTCCTCTCCCAGCTACTTGTGCATCCCCAGCCTCTTTGATGCTGAGGTGGGGTGAGAAGCAGAAAAACCTTGACTCTGTCAGCATTGCTCAACGGTAACAAAAACATCCTTGTTATCAGCACTGTTTTCAGAACAAACACAAAACACAGTTGTGCACTAGCTACTTGAAGAAAATTACCTCTACTCCAGTCTAAACCAGCACATATATACTTTCCCATTTTCACATTTTCTAATCTTTGTCACTAATCTCCAATTATGCAACGTCTAGAAACCCTAATGTAACATTTTGCAAATAACGAATTAAGATGCATCTGAAGCATTAAGCAGTCATGTCTTGTATGAGAACAAGTTTGATCAAATAAAATTGACTAAAATTTGACCCATATTACTTTTAAGCATTCAGAAAAAATGTATATTTTAAAAAATAAGATTCTATGGCTGAAGTGTTTAAAACTGCATGCTAAATCATCAGTAGGTATTCATGAGAAAGTGACAGTTTCTGTATAAATCTATGAGATTATCAGCTTCAGGTGAAACAGATAAATTAAAATAATAATGACAAATTCAACCTATTTAACTGTAAACAGAACAACAATTAGGAACATACTCAATATCTTTCTCAACTATGTATTATAAATGAACAGATTCTTAATTTTAATTATTCCTAGAAAAATGTTCACAGATTGAACTGAGAAGGCAGCTATATTTTTCAGTCATAATTCCTGTAATCCCTGAGAGAAATAGCACCCATTCTGTATATTTGTGCCACCAATTTATTTGAGTCTCATGGGCTCTGGGCATAAATTAAATGTTCTAAAGTAGACAGACGATTAAAGAAAGAATTTTAAAAAGTGACTCAAATATTAAAATTATTTGTAGGAATAACAATTATGTTTTGCTTAATACTGCCAAAATTATACCTACCAATATTTTCACTTTATAAAACACTAACAATAAATAATTGGGCCTAGGTCAAAGATCTTTCCTTACATAGTATCAAGTGTTTCTGCATAGCATGTTGCTAGAATAAAACATCAACAAAAATGAGAATAAAGTTAAAGCTGCTTAGCTATAGTTTCTCGTGTGGAAGACAACAAATCAGTCTGTATGCAATTTCAGTAAATTGGTCTTTCCTAATGCTCAGCAGCTTCAGAGATTTTTTTGTTTGTTTGTTTGTTTTGTTTTGTTTTGGGTTGGTTTCTGTTTGTCTGTTTGTTTGTTTGTTTTTTAATGTTTCTTAGGTTTGGGGGCTTTTTTGGTGTTCATTTTGTTAATGAAGCCATATGTGCATGATTACTTTTCTTGATATTTATTACCATTAAGGCCAGAAAAGTTAAAAGTGAGATTTTCAGCAGGACATTTGGCTTACCCACATTGCTTCCTTTTATCTCCTGATCTTAGAAGGTATACTGTTAACTTATGTTTTGATTAATGATACCATATATATTATCTTGCTCACACTTTCTATCACTCTTTTCACAAATTTAACAAAAATTTATGCATATCTAAAGATACTTTACCTTAATAAGACAATATGATAACTACTAAATTTCTAATTTTTCTGATGCCACTAATTACTAAAGTGCTACTAAGCAAAACTAAATGTTGTATATAGATTATAGTGAAACAATAGTACTAGACATTGTATTCAATAAATTATGAGGTTTAGAAAATGAAGAATATGCTGAGACCTAAACTGAACATGAACAATACATAATACACTTACTCCTTTACATATATTCTTTATAATTACAATGTTGTATTGCTACAACACTAATTTGCTGAAGGCATTGCATAAACTTGCATAGCTTTAGCTATGAAAAGTATAAAACTGAGAATCTAGTCATTAAACAAAACTAAAAAGGAGGGCTTTCAGAAGGACTAATTCTCTTTGACACAATATCCAAACAATCAGCTAAATAATCTTAACCTTAAAAAACCCCCAAACAAACAAAAAATATCCAACCATATAAAAAAAGTACCTGCTCAACATGGCCCTCAAAATCTACAGATATTAAATTTATGTGAGGTTTCTTTCCCTGAATTTGACAATAATATTAATTCTTATGCTTCTGTTCTTGTACCATGTCAAAGTTATTTATGTGTGCATTGTGAAGAGTTCCTGCTTTAGCAGCTAGCTTTTGAGTGCTTTGTCAATGAGAAAGAATAAACAATCAAACAAAACTCTTACACAAAAATCCTTATTGATTCTACTGAATTTATGCTCTTCTGGAGATTAAGGCATTAAAACAACCAGGTATTAATGTTACTAAGTGCTTTTGGAAAACAGTAGAATCAGGAAATGACCACAAGTTGTCCAATATCACTGTATCTATGTATTTGCATACATATATATATGTGTGTATTAAATTTTGAGTTGTTAATAACCTGTTTTCCATTTACATTATAGAATACATGATAGACTGGAAATGATAATCTGAATTTCCATCTTCAGAAAGAAGCCTGCAAAGCTAAACATCTACAAATCACTTGCATATCCTTGTTTGCCCAATGAAGCTTAATTCAATTATTTATTTTTGTAACATGTCATGAATGCAACTGCAGCTGCAGTACTCCCCCAGTGCATGATTTTGATAGGCACACAGTATTTTCCTGGGACATTTAATGATATTTGTCATGCAACTCATATACTCAAAAAGGTTGACACCACATTTTAAAGTGGATAATGTTTTTTAAACAATTATTAGGGAAGAGCTAAAAATTTGGAATATAACTACAGTTTGAAACAGAATTTAACCATCAAAAAGGCCAATAATGTATAAAAATATTTTCCAGTTTGCTTAATGGGGAACAAATATGCAGTATGGTTATATTTAAATTTGGGGTGTTGTTGTATCAAAATATCGCTAAATTATTCCATTGGTCTTGCTAACAGCAGTTCACTTGTCAAAGCTTTCTTATTTCTGAAAACTAACTGTCATTGCACAGATGGGTGGAGAAAGAGTGAAATAGCAAACTGAGCTGACAGCACAGATGATCTTGGACTCACCTTTGCTGAGTACTGGAGACCTGCGGTCTGTCACCAGTATTTTCTCAGAAATGCTGTTCAAAGGTCAGATGGATAATACACAATATTACATTGTTACAGCTATAAAAAAAAACCATTGACTGCAACTGTCTGTGGAGGGAGCAGAGGCCCTCGCTGGAGAAAAAGCAGACCCTTGAGAGAGGGCTCCATGGCACAGAATTCCTTAGATAAGAAGTTGATGAATTAGAATGACTAATACTAGAAATATTTCCTCCTTTGCAAATCTCCGCTTGATCTTTTAGCGATTTAATTGGTCCCTTTTTCAATCCCTCTAGTAATTGGTTCATTTTAACCTAAAATACCTAGTAGTTGGCTAACTCCATAATCCCCAATATTATTGTCCCATTTCCAAGACTCCCTGACCCTACAAAAGCCCCCTTTGTACCCCACCCAGTGGATTCGCTGCCCTGGATCCCCTTCATAGAAGAAATAAAGATTCTGCGGAACTTCCTCTGTGGCGCTTCCTGATCTCTTTCTCTGCTGGCCAAAAAGGTACTTTGCAAGCAAAGAAAATCACAAAAGAGCTGATAGCCTTGATTCTAGGCACTGATTGCATCCTAGTACCTTGTGGCTGAAACCTGCCTGAGACTCCAGGAAAGGCTGTCCCTCACAAGACAACCTATCCAGGCTCCTTGTGCCAAACCCAGGCACTCCGACAGCTACAACTACAGTCTTTCCCAATAACTTTAATATGTGTTTCAGTAGATTCCTTTAAAATAAAAATCTAAAATATTTAGAAACACAATAAAATTTTCATTATAAAAGCATAGTGTTTTTCAATATCCCCAGAATATTAGTCTGTTTAAATTGGGAGCAATTAATTGAAAAATGCAGAATTAATTAAAGGTGCTAGCAGTATCCATAGAGAAGAACTATGGACATGCCTAAAGCAAGAACCATGGCTTTGTTAAAAACTGGGTTAATGAGGATATCAGCATTGAATAGCATAGCATGACCTTTTGTGGGAAAGGTTTATCTTGCTCTTTCTGCTGCATACTCGTCAGGAAGCACATATTTATTCCACCTTATGTGAGCTTTGAGGAAAGAGTGTGGAAAGGTGATAGCACAGTGGCTGAGTTCCTGGACTACATTTCTTCTGTAATCTTTTGCCTTGTTAGAAGAAAAGTTCTCAGTTTTACAAGGCCAGCAAATATACTCAAGTTCAGAAAAAAAGTCATGTTACAATATATATCAGTAAAAATATGAAAGTTTAATATTAAATGTATAGGAACTCTGTGAATAGATTAGGAACTTTCTCAAACGGACACACAGTGTAATTAAAAAAATGGAATTGTGTCTTTATTTGAAACCTCAACATTCAACAACTCCTGACAATAACCATTATGATAACCATTTTATCTCACTCTGAGGTAAAAAAAAAATAAATTTGCTGCCTTATTAAGTTGTAAAATGCGTAAGTACCCTGACTACATTTTGCTTGAAGGTTCAAATATTTGTAGAAAGTTTTGCATGTGCATTCAAGCGCACATGCACACATTTACAGAATTTGTATTTCAACTTTAAATGAGCAGATTTTTAAAATTCAGTATTTCTGCTAAAACAATAAGTATTTCAGTGAGAATACACAGGCATTTTGCAAAAAAAAACCACCAAAAAAACCAAAAAAACAAACAAAAAACAAAAAACAAAAACCACAAAAACAAAAAAACCCAAACCAAACCAAAAGAAAAAAAAAAACAAAAACAAAAGAAGACCAAACAAACAAACAAAAAAAACCAAACGAAAAAAAACATTTCAAATATTATTTTAATATATTTCATATGAGCCTGCATTTCTGTTTTTGTTAGTTGAGTTGTTTTCATAAAGAAAGTTTTCAGTAATTTTCAGTTATATGTATTTCCTAATCATATTAAAGTAGTATGAAAAGGGTAGGTGTCCATTGTGTTTTATCTGTAATTGAACATATCTGTTGTTGGATAATGCAAATTTACCTAGATTAATACAGATTTTTTTGTTTATATATATTTTTATTAAAATATATGCCTGTGGTTCTTTATAACTAGCTTGGAATTGTAAAGTAGTGGGTTGAGCACTGGCAACTGAGTTAAACTTGTTAATTAAACTATTATGACACTAATTTCTTAGATATGGCCTATTTTATAGATGTAGGCTTTACACAGGTGTAAAGTATAGGTGCTCTAACCTAGAATTCAAAAATTAGAATTATAGCATACCTATCTTCTGCAGTCTACTATAATCCTCCAACTGAAATTAAGTCTATTGTGGAGAATCTAATAATGTTCAAGCATTATGGTACTGTATGGTACCATTATAGAACATATATACATTAATATTAGTACTCTTGGGACATCAGGCTTTCAGTTTTCCATGTCAATGATCTCTTTTTTCATTAATTGAAAAATAAACCTCCCCCTCCCCCAAAAGCAAAACCAACAAAAAATAAAAAAACAAAACCAATCAACCAGACAAAAACCACTCAAAAATCCCCAAACAAAAACACACATCTCTTTGTTCCTTTAAAAGCCAATAACATTTAAACATTCATTTAGCTCTTTTTATGTATATACCTATTGCTACTTTCAGAGACCGAGAATAGCAATATTTGTCTAGACCAACATTCAAATAATAGGCTCTTGACACTTGAATAAGAGGTACTTGACTTGTATAACTGCTGGCAGACTATAAAACAGATTTAGACCTTGATCTTTTATGTATTTAAGCACATACTTAATAGTCCATTAATTTCATTTGTGCTACGTCTGCAAGACAACACCATAAAATTTAATTACTCTTGATCCAGCTTTAAGAATAGCAAATTTTCTTCTGTCCTTTGCATTCTTTAAGTCTATTAGTCTGTTCTTAAGGAAAGTGATTCTTGCAGCTGACAGAGATAATGCGACATCAAAGAATACTTCCCAAAATGTAAATAGTAGGAATCTTTTTTTTTTTTTTTCATGAGAAGCATTGAATTGTGATACACTGTCTTTGAACAAAGTTATACTCCAGTTATGTCCCCTCCTATGTCAGGGATATTGGACTAAATGACCTTTAGAGGTCCCTTCCAACCCAAACCTTTCTATGATTCTATCATAAATAGTACAGGCAGTTAGAAAAATAAAAGAATTTCTTTTTTTTTTTTTGTGGCTAGAGAGAGCAGAAAACCAGCAAAAGTTCTGGATGCAGAATCCTCATGTAAAAATTTATCAGGGTAATTAGTGACGCTGCCAACAAAATACCTGTCCTGGTTAAAAAGCACATCCTGTTCCTCATTAACCAAATGACTTTTAGGTTATGCATCATATCTCTGACAGTAAAGCCACTTCCATGGTTAATTGCTTAAATAAATACATAATTAATGGCTGCTAATGGGTTTATGAATCTACATAGAAATAATACTGTAGCAACATGGGCAGATTGTCTTGTTAGGCAAAATGTAGTTAGTATATGAAATATATGTTGTTTGCTCTTTGTTTTTTGTTGTTCCTTTTAGCTACATTAAATAAATTATTATTTCCCTTTATATATTGAAGAATTTAGCTCTTCTAGGAACTGCAAGAATGCTTTATAACAACCTTTAAAACATTCATTCTAAACACAAAGAATTAAGGTATGACCACCACAAGAAATAAACAAAACAAGCATTTTATTGTTGCAAAGCATTGTCATCATGACATATAGTATCATTTATAGTTTGATGAGTCCTGAATGTTGCAACAATATTGACTGGAAAGAAATAGCATTAGCATAACGTTTTCTTAATTTATTTTCTTTTATATTTTACTCTGAATTTCATTTCCTCTTCCATTAACTCTCCTTTTTAAGGAGGTGGTACTGAAGGAGTAAAAAATGAGATTAAATCCCAAGTTTCTTGAATTAAGGAAGTTTTGCAATGGGTTTAATGGGATTTATGCAAGCTAAAATGTGTGTCATAATTTTACCTGTTGTTATTATTTAAGATCTTTCTGTGTGTCACAGCTGGTTGAAGACAAGAGAAATATGCATATTTTCAACTTATTTTATGTGTGTAATTATCTTTTGCCATAAAAAGTTCTTCTTCATTGGTCGGGAACATTACCTGCTATCAGTCAGCCCTTCACTTCTAGAAAGAGTTTAATAAGAAATTATGATAAATGAATTTACATCTTTTATAAACATATAAACGAATCTGTTCCTTAATGAAAACTTCAAATTTACTGAAAGCTGAAATACCAAATGAGGCAACATAAAACTGCTCATGTTCTAATACTGAAATATTATATATTAATGCTGAACATTAAATTAAATATTAACCATTTAGGGCGATGGGAAACCTATCATTAAGTTAGAGAGATTACAATATCAGATTTAATTAGATACGAGGTCTAAACTGAGACAAATTTCAAATACAAGAATTAACATTCATGATTTCTTGTTCATGTGTTGGGGGTTGAATTTTTTCTCTTTTCTTTCTGTGGAATTTTTCCCATTGTTATGCTAAGTATTTTGGGCTACACCCAGAAGCTCAGCTAGCTAAGGTAACAGTTTCTCTCAGGGGGTCAGAGAGGGGGAACAGCGGAAAGGAGAGGTGGGGTAGGGGTCTGTTCTC
>VXBI01009833.1:80293-134855 GCA_013397375.1 Toxostoma redivivum
GTGGAATCACCGCATCTCCTCCACGTGGGATCACCGCATCTCCTCCACGTGGGATCACCGCATCTCCTCCACGTGGGATCATGGCATCTCCTCTCTGCTCACTGAGAACAGGAACTGCACCACAGAGGAAGTGTGTCCACAACCAAGAGAACTCTTCACTGGATTTCCGCTCTGTTGCTGTTATCTCGCAGTTACTGTTGTTGTGTTTTGTTTCCCTTGTTACTTATATATATATAAGTAAAGAACTGTTATTCCTACCTCCATATCTTCGCCTGAGAGCCCTTTAATTTCAAAATCATAGTAAAGTGAAGGGAGGGAGGGGTGGTTATACTCTCCTTTTCAAAAAGAGGCTCCTGTTACTTTTAGCAAATACCTGTCTTTCAAACCAAGACATCATGGTTTAGCACTTTTAGCTATCAGCATGAGAAGGAATAATCTGGTCTGATCTCTGGTATAAAAAAAAAAAAAATGTTTTGAACGTATCTTTTCTTCAAGATTAGATTTTTTGGCTGAATTAAAATGATTCTCTCAAGGTACATTTCCTCTGAAATTGAAGATTAACAATTGTGGAAAACATCATATTATTACTCAAATTGTTTGAATGCTTGATTATACTAATTTTTAATAGCATGTTTATTTTGAATGTGAATTTGTCTCATTTCCATATCTTAAAAAAATCCTCAATCAATAAAAGAGGCTATAAACAGGACTATATAAAATTGACTGACATCAAGTCACCTTTTAATCTCTTCTTGATAAATAGAGACCAAACTGTTAAAGTTCTTACAAGTAGTGTGATCTTTTCAGAATTTGAATGTTTATTGGCAGCTATTTCTGGACACTTTGCAAACAGTTTTTTGGTTCTTTATTTGCTTTTTATTTTTTTTAAAGATTAATCAAAAGAATTGAGAGTTTTCAATACTAAGTAACATCTATCTAAGCTATCTAATATATCTAATACTATAACATAGTAAGATAAGATCTATCACAGCTTTTAAAGGCAATAATAAAACAGAAGAAAAGGCCATAGTAACAGACAGAAAGCAAAGTTCTAGATTTAATAGGTCAGAGAGTTTTAACGTGAAGGACTTTCAAAGGATTTTGAGCAAGGGAGATGTGAGATTATGCTATTAATGGAAAAGGCTAACAGGTAGAAATTGGGAATCTAATAGATGGCTCTAGGTGAGATAACTGCTAGAACAGTGTACTCTGGCTGTAGTTTGATTAGACATGGTAACAACTTTATTGGGTCAAGAATACCAAGGGTACCAGATACATCTATAAGCAATCAGATAACTAAAATCAATAATCTTCACTAAAACTTCCATGTTATTTTGTAGTTTGTCAAAGGACTGACCAGCTATAATAGTGTTTGTATTACAGCCATCCCACGGAATTTCACTTGTGGCTTTTTTTGATGGTCCCTACTCCTTTCTCTGTCAAACTGCTTACCGTGTCGGAGCCGTGCTGAGGGGTGTCCTGGGGTGACGTTATGGTGCTTGTATCCCCAATCGTGTGTTCTGTTCATGCCTGGTATTATGTTCTGTGCTTTCAGGACTGGCTCTGAAAGTGAAGGTTTGTTTTGTCTGGTTATCAGCCTGCTCGCTTGCTTGCTTTTGCTTTTGCTTATTAATTAGTTTAGTTTTTTTCCTTTCCTTTTCCTGAATACCATTTGAACCTGTTCCGGACAGGGACCTGGGAAACACCAAGAAACACCGGGAGTCTGCATTTTGTGATCTGCAGCAGTCATCCCCAGCGCCGGAGACTGATATCTGGCCGACCACTCGCAGGAGAGACTTTCTGAGTTTGTCATCCTCTCAGAGCGGTGAAACAGTTTTTTGTCATCTGGGGCTGTTCATTTTTTTTCATTGTGCTGGGGAGTATTTTGTTTGTTAAATAAACAGTTTTTTTTTCCACTTCTCTCAGGAAATTCTTCCTGAACCCGGTGGTGGGGGGAGGAGTCGTGGGGGTTTGTTTTCCGGGGGGCTCCCTCCGGAGGTTTTTTCCCAAATTTGCCCTAAACGAGGACAAGCGGAAATCATATGAGGAGCAGCTGAGGTCTCTTGGTCTGCTCAGCCAGGACAAGAAGAGACTGAGGGGAGACCTCCTTGCAGTTACAGCTTCCTCATGAGGGGCAGACTGATCTCTTCTCTGTGGTGACCTGGACAGAACTGGGAGTGACCTGAAGTTGTGTCAGGGGAGGTCTGGATTAAATATAAAAAAAAGATTCTTCACCCAGAGGGTGGTCGGGCACTGTCACAGGTTTCCCAGGGCAGTGATCACAGCAGCAAGCCTGACAGAGTTCAAGAAGTGTTTGGACAATACTCCCTGGTACGTGGTGTGACTCTTGGGGCTGTCCTGTGCAGGGTCAGGAAACGGACTGGGTGATCCTTGTGGATCTCTTTCACTGAGGATATTTTGTGATTCTGTGAATTCCATTCATTCAAGGAGTTATTGATCTTGGGCAAGACTTGGTCCATTGGACACTATACTTACATCTTGAAAAGTCTGTATGTTAGCATGAGTGAATGCAGTAATAACTCCATCTATATAATAATCCTGTATGAGAAATGTGCTGGAATACCCTGGATATATACTATACCTAAATACAGTTCCCAGATACGCTGAGCTGGATATGCTTTAGTGGACATGAGGAAAAAGATAACAGTATTGGGCTATTCAGAAGCCATTATTATAACTTTCTTGCAGTTTCTAATTTCCTGGAAGTAGTTGCACGCAGCCTGATCACTTACCAATAAAATTACAATCAACACTTAGAAAATGCAGTGTGTTCTAGCAAATAATGTTTTGCCAGTATTAAAACAAGTCTTACATTTTATTATGACAGGACAGAACAGGGTCTCTGTTTCACCCAGGCCTGCTTTGGTCTGAGCTGATTTTTACCATTTTTCAGAACTGGCTGGTGTCCAGGTGATCACTGCCACACTTCAGCTATAAGGTCTGTGAATGCCTCCTGTGGTCAAGCCTGACCAAGTGAGGAAGTGACTACACAGAATTGTCCTTTTGGTCAATTCTCTTTTGGTGAGTTGTTGTTCAACTACCAAAAAATCTGGGAACCAGTTGGAAAGTAACTGACTTGCAGTCCACTTGGGACATAGAAAAATATACCCAAGTGGACTGTATTGTTGAGAAAGAAATATAAACATCATGGTTTTCCCACCAAACAGTTCAGGTCATTGAATATTTCCTATAATCCCTCTACTCTTGAGAAAAATCACTAACTTTGTCATCGAGAGGAACATTGGAAGCCACAACATAATATTATAGAAGGTGGATAGAATAACTTATTTTATAGGCATTCTAGGTGGCAATTAAAGAGTTTTCTTGTTATTTCTTTGGGCATTGAGTATTAGTATTGCTGTAACTGGACAATATATCTGCTGTATTTTGATTAGATTGCTAAGAGTAGGCTAATTGTAAATGTTTCCCTTCATACATATGTCATATTCCTTTTGCCAATAATAAGAATCTGAGAGTGATACAGTAGAAATGTTCATTTTGTGGCATAGGACACAATGAAATATCTCATCAGAGATATACAGAAATAGACTTTTTCTAGGCTGAAATAGTTCAGTTCTGCAACATTTTCAATATGCTGCTCATTTCAGTTCTTCTCATGAACCAAGTCACCCTGTGGAACTTGCAGTCTGTTGATCTATCTGGCAGTGCAGCAGGTATTGTTAGGAAATTCCATTAAAATGACTGACAACAAAAATATTATATCCAAGCTAAGAGCAGACTGCTGACATATGAGCTTAATGAATATTAAAGCAAAAATATTGTTTATTCCTAGATTTCTTCTGCTAAACACATAATATCTATAAAATTCTAGTATCACTGCTATGTCTGTGTAAATCGAAGGCTACTGACAAACAAGCCAGATACAGCTGCTTTCTGTGAAAACTATTTACCTGCAGGAGCAACAGGGATCTTCAACCCAAATTCTAGTTTTCCAGGAATTACTACCAGTAGCAACAGAAAAAGGAAGCAGCTATCTAAAAGCCTACTGGAATACAGTGTCATTTGCAAGGTCCATGCCAACATCAAGTGTTTGATTTATGATCATGCTAATCCAGCAATGATTCTGGTAAACTGGGCATGCAACTGTACTTTGAATGACTTTCATGGATCAGCACATAAAGACATGATCTCCAGGCAGAAATGTTGTCCTAGTGGTTTCACCAGGTGATCTAGATATACAGAGACTAACCTTAGCAACATGACAAAATTATGACCTTATTTTGTATTCTGTAAAATGAAGGGATACTGGCACTGAGGAAGTAAGAAAATAACTTAGAACTTTAAGAAAAAAAACAAAGTGTGAAGGTAAGAAAAATGTCTCTCAATAGAAGGAAACAACTCTCTATGAGGATATAAGGACTGCTTTGCACTGAAAGATAGAAGTGATTTAACAAAATGGGTCATAAATAGTGGGTGTGCTGGAGAAAGAGACCTACATGCTTACATTGACAAATGCAGGGGATGGAAAATGTCTCAAAACGAAAAATGTCCTAAGATAGCAAAAAGATGTCTACATCTAGTGTAGGTGCCATCAGAAGAAAACTTCAGCCCCAAGCAAGCAACAGCTGATTAAATGTAGGTGACTGAGAAGTTACCAGAATGTTATCTGTAAAAGAAAGGCATTGGGACAGGCTTAAAGCATTTGCTTTAAGAAATTAAATTATGTGGAAATGATCAAAAAAATCCCCCCAAAACATGATCTAGTCTCATCAGGTCTTCACTTAGAGGAAATAATGGGAAAATCTGTATTTATAATAATGAACCACTCTGCATATGAGATGCTATGAAAAATGATATTCTATTCTTATTTATTTTCACCCCTTGCTGTATCACAGATTCACAGAATGGTTGAGGGTGGTGAGGCACTGGAACAGGTTGACTAGAGAAGCTGTGTCTGCCCCATTCATTGAAGCGTTCAAGACCAGGTTGGACGGGGCTTTGAACAAACTGGTCTAGTAGAAAATGCCCCTGCCCACGGCAGGGGTTTGGAATTAGATGATTTTTTAATCTACTTTGAAACCCAAACCATTCTATGATTCTATGAAAATATTTTCCTCAGAATTCTTTACACTGTAAGAATGGAGAACATTCCTTGCTTAACCACAGATTCAACATTTTAATGAGCTGTTATTCTTTGCTATTATGCATGCAGCCAGTATTCAAAATAGTTCTGTGTGCAAAAGCTCTGCTCCAATTTTAGATATAAATGTACATATTGATTTATACTTAATGAAATACTAAACATAGAAAATACTATGAGAAGAGTAAATTATTCAGAGTAAATTTGAAAAACTTGTGTAAAATAAATAATGTGTTGTAATTTATGGAAAGACAGTTCAAATTAATTTATTCAGAAAATGACTGAGTAATCTTTTGTGAATGTTAATAGTTTCTACATTGCTATCACATGTGAATTGCAGATACTATAAACATTTTATTAATTGGTAATGGCCATTCTTAATATTACTAAACAATCTCAGATTGACAGCTTTAATGAAAGGCATGGGAACAAAGTAATTCCTGAGAGATATATTTTACATGAAACAGGGTTCAGAGTACCCTGATCTCATTACAAAGTGCCAAGTCCATGTATTAGGCCATGTGTTATCATTTATTGCGATTTGTTTTACTAGAATGGGGGATGGCAAGTGCCCAGACAGGGTCAGTAGAATGGTCAGTGAGATGTACAGCATATTTGTGGATATGAATGCTCTGAATCAATGGTCATGCTACAGCAGTGGCTGCACCTCAAGAAAGAATGAAAAATCTCTGCTATAAACTAAAACAGCCACTAGGGACCTTCATTTTCCCCATATTTTTTTCTCAGTCTTTTGGCATTTGTGATAAGCTTAAGAGAGGAGAAAACATTTTTAACTGCTCTAAACAGACCAAAAGAGAAATAAATCTGATCTGAAAGATCTGTTATATGAAGGTGTCCTACTCTGGATTCAAAGCCTGTTTCCACATATTAGCTTTGGGACAGGAACTAAACTGTGGAGAGATAAAACAGTCATATTTGTATCACTCTGGTCTACAATGAGAACAAATCCCATTACAGAATTTACTTAAGAATTTATTTATCATTTAATGCTGGAGGTAAAGCAGAGAAATGATTCTTTTTTTACAACTTAATAAAAAAGAGTCCTTTAAAAATTAGGAAAGAAAGAGAGGATAATATTCATGAAACATGCCTGATGTTTGCTTAAAGTAGCATTAGAATTCTACATAAGATTATGATAGTAGGAAAACAAATGGAAGAAAGTTACTGAAAAGGCAGAAATAATTCTATCTCAGGTTGATCCTGCACTGAATAATTGGTGAGCAAGACATCATTAAGTGAAGCAGTATCATGCAAAATTCCACTTTTCATGTTCTGCTGTGGATGTGCACTTTTGACCATTATCCTGGTCTCAGTAGGTCTTTGGCTTCACCTGCTAGATCTAGTCCATGAGTTTATTCCACAAGGCATATAATTCTACATAGGCAAGAAGGTAAGAATTAATTGTAATATATAACGCACAGATAGGTCTAGAAACTTAATACCATAATGCCTAAATTAGAACCTGAAACTCACAATATAGTACAAGAAAGATACAAAACAATAGTTCTCTATGTAAAGAACATTTTACTGTCTCAGTTAAATTATCATAACTGAGTATTCATCCATAAATCAGCTCTGTCGTCTATTCTCAATTGGCTTTCAAACCATGATGGAAGTCCAGTGCTATGCATTTTATGGTGCTCTGCTAGCTGAAATATTTGTCCAAGTAGATACTAAAGCCAGAAATTTATGTCCCCATGAGCAGCAGCATACTCAGCCATTAGTATGTCAGTTTTAAATGTGGACATGACTGAATATAGATGCTTGCAATTCTCTAAGCTTAGAAAAAAAGTAGGAGTCTAGGATTTTAAACACTTCCAGAGCTTGTCTGTTTACAGGTATGCTTTGTTTATGTTTCACTCAGATTTTTATCTGTGAGTCTGAAGCCCAACCATAAAATGCCCTGTGCCCATAACGAGCTGTTTAAAAAAATTTGGAAATTTCATGCTAACTGATGCAATTTTGCTGACATCAAACATGCATGGATTTACTGTTTAAATTTCATGTAAATATTTGGGTTCAGATGAGTACCAATTTTTAACTGTGAAAGTTTGGATCACCAATCTCTTTCTAGTTGGCTTAGAAAATTGGGGATTCATTCAACCTGAGTCAAAAAGACTCTCAGAGTTTTCTCCAAGTGGTCATACACTCAGATAATGTGATATGTCCGAATATTTTTTGTCATTTAGTAATTAAAGAACTGGATTTTTATATGACCATGTTCTATTCAGCTAGCAAAATTATTTCCATTTTACAGCAATTTCTACAATCTAATAAACAACCTAAGCATGCTGTGTCAAGTAGCTTGCCTACATACTTGACATTAAACAGATGCTAAAGTGTTTTGCTGGCTCTTGCCATAAATGACTACATAAGGTACAGTCAGGAAAGAACCATTTGTTTCTCAGACACATTTTCTGAAAGATTTCCCTGAGACATGCTCTCTGTGCAACATGATTTGAGTTTGAAAGATGATCAAATCACAGATTAAGGTATACTGTTTTTCTAACATGCAGTGCAAGCTTTCTTTAAACTCACAATATATTACCATGCTACTGAAAGAAGATCCTTGCTGGTACCTGGCTTAGAGCTTTGTCTTGATTTGTAATGTCTTCTGAGTCTCTGGCACTAAATCTGGTGTTAGTCTTAAGATGCCTAGTCATTGAATGCAACCGCTTTTATGTCAGTGCACATATGCTTGACTTCTGATTAAATATATTTTTGAATATATATTTCTTTTCCAAGACACCTTCCACTTGAAATATTTGGCAGCTGTCTATTTCATTTGGAAGTACAACAATTGACTTAATATTATCATATTTATGGGAGTGAAAGAGTAGTTTTTACTTCCTATGTCTTAGAGTGATATTAGCAATCCAATCTTTTCAGAAACATAATTTTAATTTTTAAATCCTGATATTCAGCTCTTTAATCTTAATATTATCCTCTCTTATTATTCTAAGATTTCCTTGATTTCCTAAAACAAATTTGGGACATAAGTTACATACATTCAGATTTTTTTTCCTGACAACCCTGTGAATAAAACTTTGCAATTTGCAGAAGATCAAAGAATCTGGTCATGCACAAATATTTCAACAAAAATGGCATTTGGTCAAATGTTCTTGCAGAGAATGTTAAAAGGAAATTGATCAAGATAAAAAGCTTCAAAATATGGTAAAAGGAAAAAGAGTAGTTCATTTGAAGTTTGCATACCTAAAGAAATCTTATTTGGATTTTACTTATTACAAAAAAAGACCATTTATTACTGTAGCAATGTGACTATTGTCAAACAAACCAACAGCTTTTCTTGTATAAAGTGAAATGCTTTATTCTAAAACAGGAAAAGGCAATTAAGTATGTGAAAAAACAATAAAAAAGTCATAAGTTTAAAAAAAATCCTAACTATCTAGATGTAACTTATTCACTTCAGATGTAAGTTGAAAGTGTGAAGGAATTTGCTAGTACAGTACTCATCAATGTCATAATAATATTTTCTTTGACTATACCAGACACTACATGCTAAAAGAAAATATTATTATAAAACAGGAATTACAGAAAAGACTTCAGGAAATCTTTATTTAAAACCAAAAGTTTCCTAACCCAAACAATTCACACTCGCATGAGTTGTTACATAAGAGTTCATGCTTTGTCATATTTTTATTAATTAAACTTTGTGAACCATCTGTGCAATGTTCTTTGTGAACATAAAGTAAAATAAACAATTACTTATATGTTGGTTCATAGTGTTTGTGTGCATTTATAGTACAAAAGGGAAGCATTAATATATTAGGTAGGAATAGAGATACTGTTGCTATCAAGATCAAATAGGCAAGCTAAAATTTTTTTAATGGATGGATGGAGGGATGAATAGAAAAGCACTGCTGAAAAAACACTCCAAAACTTCTCATCAGTTTTCAATACTTTAACTCGAACTTCCCATTTCTTCATGTTTTTCCTGTAAAGCCTAAATCTTACGTAATTCAGTTACATCTATTGTACCTGCATATTCCTCATGCCTTTTAGATTGTCTATCACTAAATATAAAGGGAGGAAAAAATATATTGAGAAAATTAAGCCTTATATCAAGCTTGCCTCTGAGAAGCAAAAAAGAAACTTCGATAAAATCTTTTTATCAAAAAAAGAGCCTGGTTTAGTTACAGAAATACCTCAATAGACACTTTTCTACAGTTACAACTACTTTTAAAAACTTATTTTTTATGAATCTTTGTGATGTTCAGATGGTGGATTTTTCTCATATCCTTAGAAAATTTAGGACCAGGAAAAGTTATTGACGTTTTGGCTCTTATTAAATCTAGACTTTATACAACACTTAGCTATGGAAAAACTGATATTTTCTAAAGTCACATTCTGTGGCAGCCATTTTGAAGATAATAACAACGACTCCTTATCACAATTAAAACATGGAGAAGACGACTGGTGAAAATACTGAATATTGATAAATACAGCTAAAATTACCTGCACAGACAGAATAAATTAATTGTAGTAACTTTTCTTGCCTTAAAAATTCTCCAGTCTGCAATGAAATATCTCACAATTTTTGCCTATATGTCAAGTTCATTACTTATAAAAGTTTGGGTATTGATTACAGCTATTAAATTAAAGCTGTGTTAGTAGAGTCTCCACCTGGTGTTGTACGTGAGATTTGAGCTTCAATGGCTCCATCAGCACTTGGACTGTTGGAGCTCTTTCCTTAGTCTGTCCTCAGCAATCTTGAGAGATCCTTGCCAAAGAACAGCCTGTGTCTGGATGCTCACACAGTTTGGGCTGCTCCCAGACAACATCCAGTCCCAAATTTCCATTATTTTCTTCTAAAGTTAACACTTCCACATTTCAACTAGCACTGTTGCTCAGTCAGTTTCAGAAAGTATCGGTCTGGTTAATAGTTCAATCACAGTCCAAACCAGCGTTAATTTTCTGCAATACTATTCCACCACTGTAAGGTACTGATATTCAAAATCTTATCATCTTAACTTACATTAAGGCAGATATAAAGGCTAATGGCATGGAACTGGCTAAATGGTGTGTGGATGGGCTAGAAGTTGGGCAAGTTTTACACCCAGAAAGAGGAGGGGTAAATGTCAGGTGCACAAGATTTACTTTTACACTTGGAGTAAGATACCTCCCCCATTCTGAACATTATGCTTTCACCTCCCAGTCCACCTTGACTGTTCTCTGGATGGCTTTGTCCTTAGTACTGTGAGAGAATGTGATCCCAAAGTGGCAGATTTTTTCTGATTATACTGTTCCTGCCTTTTCAGAAGTCACTATTAGCTCAACATGTTTACCACCAAAGGAGGGATGAACTTTTAAAGATGATTGGCAATTTTGATGAAATAACACACAACTAAATTTGTATTTTGAAAACCTTGGTCACCCCACACTAAATCATTTATTATAGAATAAATAATTACTTAATTATTTTTCTGCTATATACATCCCATTTTTTATGACAAACATATACAAGCAATATAGACATTTTAGAACTGGAATTATATGTATACAACTGACTGATTAATTACATAACTAGTGAAAAGAGGTGAAGACATCAGTTATCATATTTTATCTTTTATTAATGCAAAACAGAAAGAAATTTCATTTTAACTTTTTCTTTTTTTTTTTTTAATACTTATGGAAAAAACATTTTAATAGAAGCAAAGAAACTAAGGAGAAAGAGGTAATGCAGTTTCTGTTATTACCCAGCAAGAAACATGTACAGACATGATAGAGGCAAAGTTATTGTACAGAGGCAAGTTATTTCAGAATAACTTTTTGGCTGTCTGAATATTTAAGAATTCCATGAAAGTGGTATGAATTCTAATAGTGGAAGATTGAACTGATGCTATTTCATCAGAGAAAGGAGGCAATGTAGAAGTTTAATCTTTGGTTTTATGCTCAGAATTTTTTTATGGATAAAGGAGGAAGAAAGAAACATATAAAGACAAGAATGTAAAATTAATATTCTTGAAAACTTAATGATTTAATTGTAGAATTATTATTAGTCAAGATGCAGCTAATACAGAAAAAAAACAAACAAACAAACAAAAACAACAAAGGACACCACTTACAGGCAAAATATCATTAATAATACCACAGTTAAAATTGCTATATATATCCTATGAAATGTCTCTGCTTTTATCTGATGTTATGGTCAACCTTCCCCAGCCTATCTGGGATCAAGAAAAACAAGACTCACCACCAGGCCCAAGACAAGTTCAAGCAGAGCAAGCCTTGCAAATCTTCATCCTGAGGTCCTGCAGTCACTTGCAAAAAGCAGTGGCAATATTCATACAATGCACACAAAATAAATACAACATGCTTGGGAACAGAATGGCAGCTTTCAAACATGCATCTAGAAAATTAACTGTTCAGCTTCTTCAGTATATTTTCCCTGCTGTGGTTCTTCTTACCAAGGACAGAATGAAACCCTCTCCCTTAATAAACAGTTTGGGAAAAAAATAAAAATAAAAACCAGAAACACTCAGCACAAGAGTGCCTTAACAATACCACGTATCACTGAAGATTATATAACTTTTTGCCTTCTAATTCAGTGACAGCTCTTCCTAATTCTCCAATAATACTGACAGTGTTTGGTTTTGTTTATTTCAATTAAAGAAGTCAAGTGTTTTTCAGCTTCTAATTTTTATAATTAATACATCAATATGAAATTCATCAGCAAATCAAACATATTCTTGCCAAGCAACTAACAGCAGTCTATTTTTTGTTTTATATGCTTTAGAGAACAAAACCATGTTTTGAATTCCCCCAAAAAATATGTTTATAATGTTCATTATAAACATTGAACATTTTTTGCTGGGCTATTTTTCTATCATTACCTACTTTTTCACATTATCTCAGCTTCAGATGAGAAATAACATTGAATAAGACTTGAAAATCACTTCTGGTTTTGTTCTAAGTCCAGGGTCACTGAAACTATTGCGTTTTTGTTAGCGCTGATCAGCTTTGGAAAAATACTGCTGCTTCCCAAAACGTTCCTTCAGAAATACTTTTGAAAAGAATGTGTGGGGAAATCACAAAATTAAGAAAAAAACAAAACCCATCAAGCAATATTTTCTTAATTTCTCAGAAAACACAAGATCAGAATTCTCTGACAATTACCAAAGGGATTAATTATTTTAGAGATCACTTTTACTTTTGAGTCTGCCCAGAACACCGACTGGTTGCTTTGTCATCTTAACCTGCCCCATGATTATTTTTCTTATTTATTTCAAAATGAAAACCCATCTATTTTGAAGAAAACAACAGTTCCATTCTCTGCATCTTCTTCAGAAACACTGATAAGATTCAATGCTGAATGAATATTTTAGGTAGGTTTTGTAAGCTACGGCATACATTTCCATTAGAGCAGCTGTTGAATTTTAATCTACTGATTAAAAAATGCAGGAGATTGCAGAAGAAAATTGTCCGTAATACTTCTACATGATGCTTGAATAAAATTTTTGTAGGAATCATCCTCAAATATAAAGCAGAACTTAAAAAAGAAACTAATAAAAAAAGCTTCAATTAACATACTAATGAAATAAAAGCACTTGCAAGAGTTTTACCTGAGCATTGATGTCTGTTGAAGTTTTCTTGGCAAAGATAAATGAAATGGCTGGATATTTCTTTCAATTGCTTTATTTATTTAACTTCAATATGGGTACTCTGAAAAGTCTGCTATTTCATGTTCCTTAGCAGTAGAAGGGACTTGAGTGAAAAAAGAGCAATCCTTCTATATTAAAAAAAAAAAAAAAAGTTGTATTCATTGCAAACTATAAATTATTATCCTACTTATCATTGAAATTGCATTCTAAAAACATTTTTTTCTCTGTAAGCTTCACAGTTTTAATTTTTAATAAAGAATTATAATACATTATTTTCTTTTTATTTATTTATTATCTCTGTTGATATGATGCTGTTATCTCAAAGATATAAAAAATATCAGTAGAAATCAACCCACCTTACAGCTTTGCAAGAAATTTTTATAATTTTCAGTTGAAGTTAAGGAAGTAATGTCCCTGAATCTTTGTTTCAAGATGGCATACTGTATATTTCCTGTGAGTTGCAGAGAGTGATCAAAGAGAGAAAATTTAAATAAATTCAGTAGTAGTCCTAACAGAATTCATACCAAAATGCAATGAAGAAGAAAACCAACCTTTGGCTGAACAGAACCATGTTAGCTGAACTATGGCAGAGCAAGATGTGTAATCATTTCTTGAACACTCCCAGGGATGGGCATTTCACCACTTGCCTGAGCAGCCCATTCCAATGTCATTCCAATTTCAGTAAAGAAATTTTTCCTAATGTCAAACTTGAATCTCTCCTGGTGCAGTTTAAGGCCTTTTTCTCCTGTCCTGTTGCTGTGCAGCCTTGCACCAAAACTAGCATTTCCACCTTTAAGTCTGGTCAAGGATTTGAAGTGAAACAAACACAAAGCATGTAAGGTGTGACTTTATATAAAATTTTGAAGACTCAATATTTCTACTTTTACTTAAATATCAATATAACTTTTTGTCTATATAGAAGTTCTTCCACCTGCCTCTCTTTTCTATGTCTTTGGTTAACTGCAGCTTGTCAGCCCTAGTAAGTTTTTTCTCTGTTCAACTGCTACCTGGTTTAAAGAGGAAGAATGCTTAAGTGGCAGCTTGTTTTACATTAATCTGCATATTCTAATGACTGTAAATGTTGATCTTGTGCTACATGTGAAGAGATGGTGGACATGGCTGGATATAGTTATTTTTGCTTAAAAACATGATATTGAAATATAATTTCAGCAATACATGCTTGAAGCATAAACCTACAGTCACACAATCACAAGAATTTAATGAACTGCAAGTCAGTTTCTTACACTAAACTTATGTCAGACATTGTTCCTTTTGTTAGTGATATCTCACAAACATGGCATTTGCATCATACTCTTTTCTTCCTGGACGAAACTTTGAATTTATTGCTCAGAAAATAAACTAATAAATGACCATTTACAAAGGTATTTTGTAATCCATAGATTTGTGTTCTCTCTCATGTAGAAATCAATGCTGAATATAAAATCCCTCAATATATTCTCTTTTAATTACTGGGTTTTCATACCAACTATTTAATTCAGCTATTTTGCTTTTATATTTGAAATTAAAACAAACTTTATCATTTTCAGGAAATCAGTGATAGTTAAATAACTAAAGAAATTAATACTAATTATTATTAGAAAAAAAGGAAATATAAATCAATCCAAAATGGCTTTATTCTGATTTTCATAACAAACCATCCTCAGTCACAAGGCTACAGCTTTAAAACAATTCAAAGATTTATGAAATAATCAATATTCATTGTAATAAATTCAGTTGAGGCTTACATCCAGTCAAGAGGGGAAGAAGTAAAATAAGGGAATAAACACTGTGTAGAAAGAAAAATCTTATCCAAACAAGTGATAATTCTACTACATATTGAGAAACTCAATCTGTACTACCTTTATTAAGTATTTGCTACAGTGCCTTTTAGGGAACTGAACCTTTGGAGATGATGTTGAAGCTGTGAGTTGGACAGGCATTCTGTGATGAGGCTGTGTGGAACTTATTTGTATGCTTCCTTTTTTCAATACTAATGGGCTTCTCACTGCTTAACTGTGACATATGAACACCTACTGCTGAATATTTTAAAATTGTCCTAAGCATCAGAGGGGAAATACTTTCAATTATTTTTCACAGGTTTTATGAAAGAAGTATCCTGTGCCAACTACCTGGGAGATTCTTTGGTTTGGAAGGTCAAATTGTTTTCAGAGAGACTAGACATTCAAACAGTGAAACATATTTATCTCACTTTGCCCCTGAATTCTCCCTGTCCTTTCCTGAACATTTATATTCTTGTAATAATTTACAGGTTTGAATATTTTAATTATTTGCTTTTAAGAATTTAAATATTTAATCTGATGGCAGATGTATGTGATGGGAGCTGCTTCAAACATACAAATCACTATTGTTTATTGTATGGCCATCCAATTGCTTTCAGAAAAGCTCTGTGTTAAAATATTTCTAAAATAGTGCTGGTTTTCATGTCTCAAAATGCCTTCATACTTTGACCTAAGCTGTTTCAAGATACAATCTTGTTATTTTTTCTATCCCATCACAGAGGTTAAAATTGTTGACTATGAATAGAGAATTATTTTAAGAAGGCAAAGGAGAAAAACCTGAGACATGAAGTCATTTTCCATTTTGTCACTTCTTTCATATGCCCCTGAACACACTCTAAACAGGATGAAAAGAGTTTTATGGAACATACCAACATTTGGTGATGTTTCTCTTGTACCTTGACTTAGCCTACTACATGGTAAATATGATCGTGGGGTTTTTTTTCTAAAATATATTTCTCCTATTTTTATTTTTTACCTTTTTATATCAGTAATGAATACTGGTGCATGCACAATCTGTAACTAAGAAAATGGGTTATTACAGACAAGGTTTTGTGCATGACACATTACCTTTTATTATGCATGAGTGCCACCAGGGCCTTTTGGAAAAATCTCTGTGTAAATCATTGCTGAGTAAGAGTACAATGGCATGCAATTTCATCTGGCTTATGGAAATACAAAACACTTCAAAGTTAAAAACTTTGCATTATATGTGTTTGTTCATCATCACAGGACTAGGGCAGTTCTTGTTTTTCATATATGTTATTCCCAATGCCATGTTTGGAATAAAGCAAGGGTTTGGAAATTGCTGCAACTAAAAATCTTAGCACTTTTATAAGTTTACACACTTTTTTCAATTATTCCAAGATACTAATTGGATATTATTCTAATATTGTAATAGAGTTAGACTGAGCTACTCACAAATTAACCACTACATTGATCTAACGCATTTACTCTTTTGTACCAGTGATAGTATTTTGCATCTTATTTACATATGTACATGAAAATGTCTATCACTATACATGTTTGTTACACAAACTGAATCTTCTCATAAATATGCATATTTATGTTTTCAAATTTACTACGAGAAAAATATTACTAAGTCAGACACACTTTCTTACTAGATTCCACATCTTACACTTTCTTTAGGGCAGTTAATCTGATTGAAATACTACTTCTTTCATGGTTCTTCTTTGGAGGGGATATATTGCATCAAAGATTTTCTATGATTTTGGCCTGCAGATGACCAGGTTGGAGTGACCAGTCTATAGAGTAGAACAGAACCATGAAATTTCTAAGCATCAGTAACATGTATGTAGCCATATTTAGTTTACATTTTGGTTGGTTTTGGTTTTATTCCATCAGGCTATAATGCAGGGTTGAATTTAATGAATTTTTTGTTTTAATACTGATTGTGTTAACCAACACCAAAAGCTGTAATTTTTAGGGAAGTTGGCATTTTACTTGCATGCATTGATCAAGGTCAAATTCTTATAAAATTATATAATTGTATAGTTGTATAGGAACTGGATGAGATTCATTATGAGCTGATATAAAATACTGAAACAATGTGCTAAATGAATATATAGTTACAAAATGCAAATAAGTTCCATCAACTCTGTCTATGTGCTTTGCTGATGTTTTCTCTTAATTTCTGCTTGGCACATGAGTGTTTGTTTAAATTCAGCATTATTTATCAATTTCCCCTTTTTTAATTATCTCTTTTCTCTAATGCTACATGGAATCACAGGAAACCAGGAAATGTCATATTTTGCGTTGAAGTGTTAACTGCACATTGTTGCTGACTTCTTTAATGCTGTGTCTGAGAAGTAACTGAAATGTCATATTCACTGATATCTAAGTATATCATCTATGGAGCATAAACAATTACACATATCCATTTTCATATCTATTTTAAAATATGCTAGTCTTCTTTTGTTTGAATCAGCTTAGTTTGCTGATTAAGTGATATTGAAGTGCTAAAGGTAAAATCGTAATAAGCTACTCTCAAGTTTGAAATTCAGTTCAGGTCTGTAAGTCAGAGCAAAGGTCTTAAGTCAGTTTAGATTTTCTGTTTCCCTTTATTTTTTTTAAATTTCTGGTTCCTTTTTAAAACTCCATATTTTTACCTCAACTACTTTTAGTCTTTTGACTTATAAAGCACATATGAAAAGCTGTTTACTGCAATACATGTAGATGGAGAAGTTTATTTTTACTCTTTGACAATTTAGTTAAGCCTAGCCGCACTGCAATTCCCTTATTCTTTACTCTTTCTGTTCTGAAAGAAGTAATGATGATACACTTCTAAAAGTCTAGAGCTAGAGAATGTGGAAACAGCAGGGAAACAAGTTACATTACACAGGGAATATGATAGAGATATCATTACCATTTTTAAGTACTCAAAACTTCAGAGGATTATGTTTTCATATTTATTAGCAATTAGTGACTTGTGCCCATTTAAAAAAATTATCTTCAGACACAGATATTCTCTACAAGTTAAAATTCAGATCCAATTTTTTTTCCACCAAGTATGCAACATACAGTTTTAGATTTCTTAGTAGGAAATTAGTAGAAATTTTAGTAGCAATGAAAGGAAAATAACTGGGTATCAAGAATTCATTTAGAAATGTCTATGGTTGCTGCAAGTTACATGATAAAATTTTCATATACTGATGCTGTTCACTTTATAATATAACACTTTCATTAACCCACTGCATAGTGTTAAACCAATCAGAAAAGTAAGCCCTATACAATAGTTTTAACATCTGAGGGGTGGACAGCCATTGCTTGAGAATTGTCATGCTACTTCTAAAAATTTTAACCCTTTGTTGTTGCTATATCTAAGAATTTAAAATATGAGATTGGGTTTTGTTTATATTAGCATGGAAGGTGATCTTAGCTATCTCCCAGAAATCCTATTATTTCTTCTTAAATTCAGTCTTGGATTAAGATGCCAGATCCACTCTTCAGTTACTGAAGCAGAGTTGTTGCACTTAAAGGAAGAGAGGCCATGTCTATCAGTTTTGGACAGCCACAGAAGATTTGAGATTTGATAATATATAAAATAAGATCATATTTTTCCCTTAGCTATCTGAATTCAGTTAAATAGTATGTGCATAGAGCTAATTTTTGGCTTTTAATAGTGAAGATTATTTTTAAAGGCTTAAAGAAAGAAGATGGTCTCAGTTTTGTCTATTTGTCACTAGCCCAGGAAAATGCACATGGTAATAAATAGGTAGCTGAAGAAGTCTCATTCTGTAGGGAAAGCAATGCACCCTTTCTAAAAGATTTGGAAAGAATTTTGACTTACAAAATTATTAGAATATGTAAAGCAAGCTATATTTCAAAGCTTCCAGCTAGAGAAATGAACACTCTTCCTTTTTTACTATTTGATGTCAGTTCTTATTAGTTCTAAACATAATGAACAGTGATTTAGCATTTGGTGTGTTTATCCAGATTATGCTGTTATCTCTGTTTGGTGCTTTGTGTAAGTGTTTTTACTTTAATCTCTGGTGTAAAGATTGTGTGGTGTTTCAGATGCCAGTAGGGGCTAAATGCCATTCTTGGAAAGATATGCTTTTGAACTGGCAAGAAGACCATAACTGGCACTGAGAGTAAGTAGTTTGTATGTCAAGGTTGTCAAACCTATTTTGCTGCTAGCTCTTGGCTTGAATTCTACTTAATGCCAGATGGTATTGTTTTTTAAATGTTCTTGAATAGAGCAGATCATTAATTCCCCCTGGATTTTCTCAGACACCTTATATGATGAATTTTCCTGCCCACATGCCTCTGCAGTCTGTGGTAGTCTATGTTATTTCTTCCTTTTTATTGTGCAGAAATCATGATTCATTCACATACTCTATATAAACTGTGCAACATAAATACATGTTCTTTATTTTTTTTTTCTTGAGGTGAACGTTGCACTTTTAAACATACAATTATTTGCAAGCATAGTTGGCATTATTGAGACACCTAAAAGTGCACCTAATTGCCTCAATTGTTCCTACAAATCAGGTAGAAAAGACTTTGACTGATATAAAATATTCTTTTGGTTGTGTGAATAGGCGTTTATCTTGCAGTGTGAGAGAGCTGGCACACACTGGGTCAAGTCCCTTCATCCCAGGCCACTCGAGACTGATTCTCCAGTGCTCCACATATTGTATATTTGCACACTGTGTGCTTGATACCAGATTGCACTAGGTTCCCAGGTTTAGGGCCTGTGAAAGGAGATCTTTGTTAGAAATGGTAGAAATCAGTAGCAATGTTTCCTTTGCCAAAAAAGCATGCAGTTCATATTAATAAGAGGGCCCTGTGAGGTTGCCAAGGTAGGTACTGAATTAGTTGCCACTGCTGAAGGAGTTTTTAATGATTCAAAGCTGCTTTCTCTTTTCCTCTAAGAATTTGTGAAGTAGTGATGGAAATTACTCTGTCCTTCTCTTGTGGGGAACCAATCAAAGAAGCTGTTTCATTGCACCTAGTTAAAATAATATACCTGGCATCAATATAAAATTTTAGTCCAGTTCCTGTTAAAG
Source organism: Toxostoma redivivum (assembly GCA_013397375.1). NCBI lineage: Eukaryota > Metazoa > Chordata > Aves > Passeriformes > Mimidae > Toxostoma > Toxostoma redivivum. Next base: position 99,888 of record VXBI01009833.1, read on the forward strand.
ATGTTATATTTTATTAAACTTAAGGAAACCAAAGGTTCCAGGTACAAAATTAAGACAGTGGATATCACTGAGTTTGTGTACATATCACTTTCTGGCTTTTGAAATATGGTTTCTGTTAAATACCTCATTATTTCTGTTTGAAATCTCAAAAACTCTACCAAAGATACTTGTCAACAGTCTTGAGAACACGCTGACTTAAGAACAGCTGTTTATTAGGAGTTTTTGTCAAGTGATATTTAGTGGAAAGAGTCTGAACATCTTGTGAAAGATATAAAGGTCTTGTAGAATTTTGGGGTTTATTTTTTTTTAGAATTAAAATAAACATTTAAGCAGCACCTCAGAGTATGGCTAGAGTTTACCCCAAGAAGGCAGAATCTGTGAACAGCTCAGAATGCCTCTAAGAGTATGCTCTGCCATAACAATACTATCACACAGTCAGGAGCAGCTTCTCCTTCATTTAGTTTTCTCCTTCAGATTCTTGTGTCAGGTAGGTAGCCATAACCTTCCAAAAGGTTTTTCTCAGTTGTTCTTCAGATATAAAATTACAATTAATTTCATCCTGTAAATTTAACCTTTCTCAGCTGTATATTTTAAAATACTTAAAATTTTAAATATGGTGTCACGTCTGTAGCAAGGTCAATGAATATTGTTAAGTAAAATGTTAAAACTTTGTCACGTTGAAGTGTATGATGAAGAAGGGAAGCATGGTTGGTATCAGTTTTGGAGTGTTGCTATACTGAGTTCCACTATGTTGGTTCCAATTTCGGAGACAGATAAATTCCTCTCATTTTTTTCAACCTCTCAGCATCTGTATTGATTACCTCACACAAAATTGACAGCATGCACAATTTCATTTGTGCTTCTACAGGTTAGTTTTAGTTTGGTCATATCATTAAAGTCACAGGGAAACCTCCAAAGTTCTTTTCATCAATACAGTTTCATAACAAAGGACGCTGATATTTTAGTTCCAAATATCATAGTATTTTGACAGGCAAGTGTAAGGAAATCATACCTGTGGGCATTTTGCTACTATCTAGCTAAGTTTATTATTTCAATATTCCATTTCAACCCATCCCATTTGTGCTTGGTATACCAGAGAGAATCCTATTGTTTACAGTGAATATAAATTTAGATTTTTTTATTCCTGGAGGAATTTTTTGTTTGTTTATTAAATTCTTTATGGATGACATTAGAACTGAAACAAGAGTATTCATTTGCTACTACTAAGTGAGGTCTGCATTTAAAAGCAAATATCTTTTGATTTCTGACTCTGTAGAATCATCTTGCATTTGAATTCTATTAATTAAAAGCAAATAAACAAAAATCAGAAGCCCCTGAAGGAGTTATAAAAGTTTTCTTTGATGGAAAAAACCCCTTTTGCTAAAGCAGAAGCAGAATAGTCATACATTTAAATTGTAAATGAAAAATCATATTAGAGTGTTTCTTGTGGACATCCATTTCAATCTCTCTAATAACGTAAGCAGCTGAAATAGCCAACTGTCATCCCAGCATTTACAGCTACTCAGTCATAAGCCATTTTGCATGCAGATACACAGAATCTCTCACTCAAAATTGTCCTAGAATTTCCAAACTTGCTAGCCTTATTTGCTCTTTCATGAGACTGTAGTTTAGAAAATATTGCTGTTGATTTCTCTTTATCAGACAAAAGCATAATGATCCAAAAAGAGTAGATAGTTTTGCCATGATAAATTTCATTTTATCTCAGTCAAGTAAAAAGTACTTTGAAATAAGAAAAAATGGATTTGGAAAATACTATCACAAATTTAGAATGTTTCTAAGATTTATTATTCATGGCAACAGTTTTTGTGCACTAGACTATCAGCCCAAAAGATTACCACTGTTCACAACAGCTTCACAACTGGGGCCTTGTTTGATGTCCTAGCAATGCAGCTGAGGAGAGGATGATGGAAATGGCAGGGCTGCTGCTGAAAAACAGCACTCTTTAACTGTCAGTGAAGTAAAAAGGGACAAAATGTGTGGTTTACTATTGACTTCTGGAGAATAACTCATTATATCCTTTTAGGCAGCTGGAGCTGATGTTTTGCCTTCCCCTGTCACTGTGTGTGCACCATTACTAGCTCATCTTTAGCATTAACCCTAAGATTCATCTTTTAAGATTGCTGGTCCAGAACAATAGCCTACAATTATGTGTCCAAGCTCTGCATTGAAATGTAAAGGTAACATAATGCCTGCTTTCTTTTGAAACTTTCCTTGAAATAACTGTTATGTAGCAAAATCAGCTGTTGCGACCAGGCGTAAGTTAAATTTTAACATTTAAGAGTAATTAAAGTAAGCACTGAGATAGATGCCATTAAGACTTGAGATCACCAATGCTTTTAAATAATTGCAGTTTGCTTGTCTTGGAACACTTCACTCCTTAATTATGTATTATTTCATACAAACCTGGAGAGTCATCCCCTTTTTCATATACTTGAAATATATTTGGGTTTAATTAATTCTGCTGTAGGAAAACATATTCTTCTGGTAGGAATCCAATCTTTATTCTGCTAACACTGACCAACAGGCTAACTTAGAAGAAGTGCATTTACTCTGGTATAATAAAATACCCAACTTCTTTAAAAATATGTGAGTATTATTTTTAATTTTAATACTTTATGTGAGGCATGTTAAACAGATTTAATAAACCAATCATTCTGAGTAATACTTTCATATTCGAATGTTGTTGATTAATGATACAGAACATCAAAAAGATTTGGTAATGCATCAGTTTAATATATTCTTGTAATGGAAGCTCTTATTCATAGCATTATTTTTGTAGCATGTCTTGTTCTTTCAATAGCTGTCATTTAAACATGAAAGGTTCTTGTACTGCATTGCCTTAGGATACGGTTTTGTAAATAAATGAATCTAGGCTAGAGTGGGGAAGTATTGGGCCAATGGCGGTAAAATGCTTATGGAATACTGCCAAATTAAATGGCAGCAGTTAAATCATCATTAGTACAGGAAAAATTTAAAATACAATACAACTGTTCATGATTTAAAAATTAAATTTGGAATTCAGAATTTTGGATATTAAAACTATTTTTTATTTTGTCTAGTTAAATGTTTCTCAGTAGCCTTCTTGACCCCTTTTATAGCAGAACTGAAGTTATTTCAAACCCACTTCTGCAAGGTTAAGCTTTGTGTGTTGGTTTTGTCTGGTGCAGTAAATTTTATTCACAGTGTCTGTATTTTGGATTTGGACTAAACACAGGGTTGATAATATAGAGATTATTTTGTTACTGCTGAGCAGGGCTTGCACAGAGCCAAGGCCTTTTGTGCTTTTCACAGTGCCACACTGGAGAGGGGACTGGGAGGGAATGCATGGGAGGTTGGGAGCAGACACAGCCAGGACAGGTGACCCAAACTGACCCAAGGGATGCTCCAGATCATGTGACATCATGCTCAGTGCATAAAGTGGGGGGAAGCAGCAGGAAGAGGGGGACATTTGGAGTGATGGCATTGGTCTTCCCAAGGAGCTGTTACACGTGAAGGGCTCTGCCTCCTGGGTTGGCTGAGCACTGGCCTGTCCATGGAAGTGGAGAATTAATTCCTTGTTTTGTTTTGCTTGTGTGTGTGATGTTTGCTTTTCCTATTAAACTGTCTGTATCTTAGCCCAAGAGTTTTCCAGCTTTCTCATACTCAAGAAAGTGAGATACACAAGTTTATACAATCTGAAAAGTGGAAAGAAAGAGTTACAGCTGTAGTAAAATGAAGAAATTACTATTTTTCCTAACCTTTTTCATTTTATGAAAAGACAAAAGTCAGGCCCAGTCAGAATGAAGGTCCATCAGGATACAATTTTTTCATCTCTTCTCAGATAAACTGTTGAAGCATATTTCTTGGAAAGAATAAAAAGAAAAGAAACAATACTGAATTTAAAAAGAAACATGATGACAACTGGGCTTACTTAAATGCTTAAATAAATCCCAGATTATTTATTTGAGGAAAACTTTCTTAGAAAAACAAAGGTTAATAATGGAATTTGCACACCAGCTTAAACCATAACAAAACAAATCACTGTGAACAGCTGCCTTATAGCCTGAAGACCTTCAATTAGAACTCCTCTGGGAGATATCAGAGGCCTAAATTTACATTTCTTTCTTAAGTAATTAAAAAATAAGAATGGGAACTTGAGTTACTAGGTAGAATTCATTCTTTTTGGAACTAGTAAAATATTCAAGAAATAGTATTAGGGCCTCAGGATCACTATATAGAGTTATAGGTGTCCCATGACTGTGTTCTATGTAAATGTAGACATGAACTGCCTTTTAAAGGAGAGTAACAGCACCGAGAAAATAAATTTGACCTTTTAAATTTAATAGCATAGACACAAAGAATGAACTAGGACGATATAGTCTAAGGTCTCACAGTTCTTGAGAGAGTTTGTATACATATGCTGGCAGGTAAACTGTAAGTTAACAACAAATCCATGTGTTTTCTGTTGGTTACTGTGTTTTTTTCTATGCACATTTACCAGTGGTCTATATACAGTTTAAATACTTACTGTAGCTTTAAAAATAAAATGTCTTACATGACAAGATTTACACTTATAAAAAATTTATTATTTTGATGAAGAACCTGAAGTACCATAGACCATTCATTTTCAATTCAGAAATGAAAATTTGCCTGTTTGCCCATCTTATTTAATTTAGATCAGCATAGTTTAGGAAGTAAGGGAAATTAATACCAGAGAAATCACTTATTCATCTCTCAAGGCTTTCAGCAACTTTCCAGTTTTTCTGCCTTTTAATTTTGAATTATCACTTTTTTCCTCTTGAAAGGTCTAAGATGGTCACCATAATATTTGACAATCTCAAAACTGTTTATACAGAAACTTTTTCTAAGAGGATCATTGTCTCATATTATTTAGTATTTAAGCTTATTCCATGATGCTTCTTAACAAATCACTATGGCACTTTATTTCTTCTGCAGACTTTATTCTTCAGTCTTATTCTGTTTGTGTTCACATTTCAGTTGTCTTTTCAGTATGGATTTGTATTTCTCTGTCTTCCAACAGATAACATGAATTAGTTAGGACTAGCTCTTTAGATGCTAATTAACCACTTGTCTTGATGATGGCATGATCGACAGTTCCCTATTTGTCTGTATTCATCAATCACTCACACTCTATTCTTCTATTTTCTTCAAGTTTGTTGTTTTATAAAGTTTGCACTCTAGACAAAATATAGAGTGATTTGTATAAAACCAACATGCCACTGCAAAAACATAACATTTCCCTGATTATAAGACAGCAGTAAAAAACCTGGAAGCCTGTACCTTGCCCAACTAGGTATGTTTGTATGGGAAAAACAAGAAATTAATTTTAGAAGGATACATTATGTATAGAGATTATCTGGATTATTACCATAAAATTTTGAATTATAATAGATGTAAACATGCTACAAGCCACATATTGTTGGTGATATAAAAGAAAGAAGTAATGGCAATTATTCATGCCATGTACAAACATAAGAAAAAATGAATATTTCATATAAACCTACAGAGAAGCATATTTGTAAATGTGAATAGACTGAGAGGAAAAGTTGGCAGCTCTTCAAGTACCAATGATTAATATAAATTAACTGGTGTATTTATTGGAATTTCTTTGGTTTTAAGGAAAATGAGCCATTAGAAAGAAGGAAATAATTTTGTAAACAGGTACATTTGAGGGTGGGCAAAGAAATGTCAGGGCTCAAATTCTTCTTGGGACATTTATCAAGAACTTTGTAAGATTTATGTCATGACATACAGAAGTACCTCCTTGTGTGATAGTAACATAAAGGAGACTTTCATATTTGAACACAATTAATACTAACTGCCAGAAGCATGTAAGCAAAAAAAAATTAAATAATATAAAAGTCATATCATATTCTACCTGTGATTTGCAATTATATTGAACTAATTTACTCAAACTAATGTTTCCTTGCATGTAATTATTTTCACTTTGAATCAGTGAAACTGAGATGTTATTAACCTTTTAGCACAAGCCTATTTTTTCAATTTTTCATTTGTTTTTGCCTTTCTAGTTATTGTGAATATCTGTTGAATTGATGAAATAAAGTACTTAAGATGTAATACCATAAAAAATGTGGGTGCTTTCTAAATGCACTTCTATTGTTACTGTTTTTGCTTTTTTCTTGTTCTTGTTACATAGAAAATAATGAACAAAATCTAATTATCCTTATATGTCTCTGATTCTCTTCCAAATGCATAAGTAACAAATTATAAATGTCATGCTGTTTACTCACTACTACAACATAATAAATCCACTTACAATTCTCTCAAACCCCAGTGATTTTAGCATTTGTGACAGTAATGATGTTAGTCATTGACCAATAATGTCATCTTAGTATTTCAGTGTGAGATGGTAGGCCATAGAAAACCAAAGAGTAATTTCTGGATCTTATCTATTTTTAGAACTGTTATTGAGCTGTCCAGAACTTGAAGTCATATTTATCTAATCAACTGTGAAGCAATTTTCAGTGCTTATTCCCAGATTAAGTTTTAATGAGAGACTTCAAATGTTGTTTATGTAGCATAGGAGAACTGCTGGAGAGGACAATATTGCTCCTATCAGAGCATTAGCATTTAAACGTTTATAGTTCTACAAAGGCTCATATAACAAGAATTCAAAAAGTCAGTACAGTAGACTTTGAATATCACTAAGAAATTCAGTCATCCTTTAGGAATAGATGATTTTTAAAAAGCTAATTTTCTTTTCCTTTTGAAAATGTTCAATTCTTTTCCAGCTCCAGAAAACATTTATTTTTATTCCCACCTGCTAAGTCATCTTTGTCTATCTAGTAATAACTACTAGCAATTGAACACTAAGAAAACCTGTATTTATTTAAGAAAGACTAAATTTATTCATATGGAGAGAGAGTAATCCTAATGCTAGTTGGGTGATACATGGTTATAGACTTAAAATTCAAATTAGACAATTTATCTGAAGAAAAATAAAAGAGGACAAAATTTTTCAGTCTGTTGTAAGATTTGTAGGTAACTTTGTGATGCCTGGGAGCATATTTCTGTAGGTTTTGAAAGAGACATTGAGTTCTAAAAAAACCCTCAACCAAGCAAACAAACAATCCCAACCCCCAATATTTCAATGAGGGATATCAGCTTACCTTATTTTGGCAAGGAATAGCAATATGTAGAAAACTAAGATATTTAAAGACATGCCTGGGACAAAGATGAAAATCAAAATTGAAGAGTTAGTGTCTCGATTGCCACTTCTTTAGTATGAGAAGACTCTGCATTCTAGGCTACTTGAAAAGAAACAACGGATAAAAGTACAGAGAATTCAAAGACTACAGAGAATTCATCATAACTCTATGTCTTCTCATGGACAAATACTTGTGCTAGAATTCTACCACATGAATGAACGGCAGCTTAATATCCCAACAGCAATGTGTCACCTATGCTCTTAGCCTGTCTTTTTCAGTGGTATGAAGTAATCATGCCTTAAACATATCAATGGCTTAAACAGTTGTTATAATTTTTGTTTTTAATGTATATCCACTGGAATGCAATCCCACAGAGGTTTAATGCAGTTAAATACAGTTTTGATACAGTTTAGCTTGTTCCTCCTCTTACCTTGATTTTAGACATTTTAAGTAGTCCTGGAATATTTAAAAGCGCTCCCAATCCTGAGTGAGTTGCATACTATGCAGTATAAAATGTTTTCACTAGTTGATTTCAGCAACAGTTACAATACTTAAAATATCTAATTAAATAGTAACTATAACCACAAATATTTCTGTGCTCTTCGCATTGCAAATACTTTTTATTTTCTTGCAATAATGATTTCTTAGTCTCTATAAGGAAAGTGAATACAGGATAGAATATTTTGTAGTTATTTTCGTGAAGATGAATATGCCGCTTTATAACCTGTTTTCAGTGCAATGTAGCTGACCCTGAAAAACATGTAATAATAATTATATTCATGATAAAAAATAACATTTTATAGCAATAGATAACATATAAAATATGTATTCTGTCATTATTATAACTGCTGATTACATTCTCTTTCTCAAAAAGTACATCTCAGCATATGTGTTGCATTATTTACTAATTACAGTGTAAGCAGCAGATACTTTCACACCTGTCAGGACCTAAGATGAGTAGATTATGATGGTAATTATAAACTACAGTATTTGCAAAGATGTTTCAATCTTGCATAGCATATATATGTTTTTACTGTCCTAAATTTCATAGCAGGCTATAAATTTGTTTCTTATACTTTTTTTTGGAAACACAGGCTGCAATTTAATAGAAAAATATAACGCAAAGTGAAATGGACAAGCAGAGTACTGTGTTGAATCAAGGTCAGTTTTCAGGAAGACCCACAAATACTTTCTATTGCAAAACCAAATTTAATTTCCTAACTGCAGCTGTTTTATTTCTAGAGCTGTTCATAAACTGCTTGCAGGACTTCTACTTCATTTTTTATAGTGGAAAAGAAAATGTATTGTTCACTTTAGAGACAGAAGAACTACGAACTTTTGTTAATGTCTCTTCCTGAAAACTTCTTCTCTAGGTGAAGACAGATCACAGAAATTTGTAACTTAAAAAATTCAGAAGATACAGTCAGAATGGAAGAGCGAGGGTAGCCAATAGGGAAAAGGAAAGCAGGTATGCAGTTTCATAAAATGTCATATACAGACAGACATGGCTGGACAGACAAAGATAATACAAGTACAAAGGTATCCATTACTAAAAAAATATTCACTTGTATTTGTTTTTTCCGATACATCTTTCTTTGCGACCTCTCACTCAGATTCCATGTCTATTGCTATATTCTCTGCTGTTACGTCCCACTCATATTTTTCATTACTTTACCCTTCTGTTTCTTAACCTTTCATGTATTCTCCTGAACTCATTAACTTCTTTGTCATTTTAGCTGAGCTTTCAACAGATATTATTTTCACTCTCAGAATTATCCCAGAATCTAATACCACTCTACTTTATATCTTGTTATCAAACCTTGTTACGTCATGTCATGAAAAAGGTCTGTATTCAATTTGCTTCCTGAAATTCTGGATGTTGGATGTTGGAGATATTTAAATTGAATAGCTCTGAACTCCAACTTTTAATTTGGACCTTTTTTTTCTGTGTTATCTTAGCTATGCGATCTTTGGTTGTTGTTTCAGTGAAAAAATGGACTATTTATCATATGCAATAATCTGAACAGCAGAAATTATCCCACTCTCATATAAAAGAGGGGATCCCAGAAGACACTAAGCTGAGCATCAGCCAACTGCTCCCTTGCAAGGGGAAGGATAATGCTTTCCTGGGCTGCATTAGGAGTGTGCAGTAGGTCATGGAAAATGATTCCTCCCTTTCTGTTCAGTGAGACACATCTGGATTGCTGGCTCTAGTTCTTGACTTTCCAGTACAAGAGAGATACGGATATACTGGAGAGATTTAAACAAGGGGCCACAAAGATGTCCAAGAACAGCATTTTTGATTGGAACTCATATACTTAGTTCTTAACTAAAAATACAGATTCTCCTGTTATTTCTTCTACATTAATTATATCTACATGTGATGATTGGAACTAATTACACTAAAAGCTAAGTCATCATTTCAAGATGAGAGAGGAGTCTAGATGCAGGATGAAGGCCAACGTCACAAAGAAGACATTGTGCTGCTTAGCAGCAGTTTGTAGTAGGTTTCAGCACCGAAAGCACAGTTTTGCAATTCCTTGAGACAAGAGTATGGGCATGTTGCAAGGTCTCTGTTTTCATAGTAATTTTGTGTATTAATGGAGTAGGATCCTGCTCTTTGAGAAGTTTTTTCTTCTATGACCCATAGGTCACGGCTTTCATACTCCTCAGAAAATGGAGATCACAAGAATCAGAATATTTTTATAGGCACCAAGTTTGCTCAGAAGTGTAAAACCAATCATTTGTTCTGCAGGTGGCAGCAACAGGGACTGAGCTATTTAAAGTATTGGGCCATTGAAGGAATCATTTGCCAAGGAGATTTTGGACAGGCTGAACATCTTGGGGAAAATGTTCACATGAACAATTTTGATACTGATGGATTTGTTGGAAAAGAACCTGTCAGAAAATTTTCAACAAATTTAAATTTCTTTAGGTACTGGGACTATGTCTTCAGTATTCATAAGGCTTTTTTATAGTTTGGGTGGAATCCAAGACATGAGCTTGGCTCGAAGAGAAACCAAGAAATTAAATTCAAACCAACCAAAAAAAAAAAAAAGTCATATTGGTTTGGAATAAAGCAAATTAAAATAAACAAAAATCTCATATCATTTACATATAATGCAAGAGAATGTAATAGATATATATAATATATAGATGATGTCACTTAATTATGAGAATTTTTAATTAATTTAAAGCCACTGTGGAAGTGTGAAAAATGCTAATGAAAATATTATTTGTGTAGCTTATTAAAGAATTTTTTTTCCCAGACATTGGATCATAATAGCAAAGGTCTCATCACAGCCTCAGTACTGAACAGGAACATCAGAATTAACAAGTTTATTATTAACTAAGCACTAGTACAAACTGTGCTATTACAAATCCAACAAATATATAGGCTTAATTGACTGCCAGGTGCCCATCAAACCCATTTGTCATTCCCCCTCCTCAAGAGAACACAGAGAGAAAATATGACAAAATATGGATTAAGATAAAGAGTGGGAGATCACTTATCTAATACCATCATGGGCAAAACAGATTTGACTTAAAGAAATTAGTTTCCTTTATTATCACTTAACAGCAGTGTAGGATACAGAGAAATAAAAACAAAACTAAAAACACCTTCCTCCCTATATCTTCTTTCTAGACTCGACTTTATTCCCAACTCTTCTACACTCCCTCTTTGAGCAGTGTGGGGGATGGGCAGTGAGGGTTGCAGTCAGATCATTAAAATTTGTCCATACCATCCTTCTTACCCATGCTCTTCTCCTGCACCACAGGAAGTGTGGTCCTTTCCTAAATATATTATTGCAGAGATACCAGCAGTGTCACTAATGGGCTCAGCACTGGCCAGCAGAAGTTGTCTCTTGGAACTGGCTCTGTCTGACTTGGAGGCAGCTCCTGATTTCTCCTACCACAGGCCATCCCTGCAGCCCCTGCCATCAAAATTTTGCTATGTAAATCCAACACATCTTCTTACTCAGGATAGCACCTAGCATAGTGTTTTGATAGATAACAAAATCTCATAGGTACTGCTTACCTATGGAAAATTTACAAATATGGTATTGTTCTCATTATTTTCATTGGAAGCAAGCTGGATAAGACATTTGTCACCTTTTCTTTTATCTTACCCAGAAAGTAATGCAAATTGTTGATGAGAGGTGGATGAATGCAAGATTTTTATTGGATAAGTAAAATATATATGTTGCATCCAAATGCAGAGGATTTTTGCCAAATATAGCTGCTGTTTGCTTGTGGTTCTAACTTTTCTGAATTTTTGACTACAAATGGAAATGATCTATGATCGGCATTAAGAACATTCTCAACTGTAGTTTAAATAGTTCTGTGAAGAAAAATAGTACCTGGAAGATGTCCAAATTTAGAGCAGTAGCTGGTAATTCTCTTATTTATAATTGAAGGTATGTAAATTATAAAGCGGAAAAATGTTTGCAAACATATCTTGATTTTTTATAATGAATTTTGCACTCCCTGCACACACTATCATCACACTTGCCATATGCGAAAAATACCAGAATAGAAAGCCGTTTCTTTTGCCAAATTTATATTTGAAACAAGATTCTCAATTTTGGTAGCCTCTATATACCAGACAAATAGATTTTTTTTTTTAATTTTTACTTTGTATAGAGCACAGTGAATAGCTGAAATGAGAGGGGGAAAAAATCCTCTTTTACTTGAAGGCTGTGACCACAACTTCTGTAGCTGAAATTTTACAAATGGATTTTCAAAATAAGTTTTCAAACGCTGTTATTTATTATATGTGTGAGATGTAGTATCATGGTATAGTTTTACTTGCAGCCAGTAATTAGTATGTTAATAAAAATGAAAATAATAAATGACTTGTGATAAGTCAGGCTGGATTCTATCAATAGAATTGATTCTATCAATAGCTTGTGAATATTTAAAGAATAATTTCCATAAATAAGGTGTAATGGTTTGGATTTTTCTTGTATATCTTACAATCTATTTTCTTTCTTCCTTATTTTCCTTCTTTCTAAAAATGTATGTATTTTATTTCAAGGACCAACTATGTCACTTACAGGTAATTTACACAAATTGATAATAAATAAATTAATAATATATTAGTAATAACTTATAATTATTAATAACGATGATAATAGTATTATATTATTATAACAATAACTAAAAAAGTAGTAATTTCATATTTTCTGGGGTTTTTAATAGTATTTCTAAAATACACTCATTTTGTGCTTAACTACATTTCAGGCATTTAGGTACTCTGATACTTGACAAAGATTGACACTTGTTAAACTATTTTTCTTAACACATTAAGTCTCTGACCCTGCATGATCTTTCTAAATTTGTTTGAAAGAGTCAGTTTTATGATGTGTTTAAAGGCAAGCAAAGTGTTGCTTACAGCCTTTAGAATTTTAATAAATTGGTCTTTTGCCAATGGCCAAGAGTGTCCATACGAGTGTCCATACAGGAGTATTAGGGGTAAGTCAGTCTTGCTGACAAGTCCCTGGGTCTCCAGTTCACAAAAAACCCATCTTCCATATGGGAATCATGAATTCTCAGTTTGTGCGGCGCTGCCAGCAATGCACAGCTGTGATGGGGATTGGTACCAGCTTTTCCACCCTCTGGATTCCTACTGCAGAAGGATCCCCCGTGTGCCAGGCAAGGTATTCAGCTCTCTAACTTCCTCTGTCTTCACAGCAGCTATCCCAAAACACAACGATGCCCTTTTGAGTCCTTGGAATGCCTTGTCCTGAGGTATTTCCTGAGGTATAATCTATGCCAGGGGTGCACAAGACCTGTGGACTGGTCACTAGCCAGGGGTGCTTTTGCCATTTGTCCCCAGTCAGGCTCACTTCAGCTTCCTGTACAGAGTCAGCTTTGGGATCCCCTTGTCACCCCAGAAATAATGGTTGATTTTCCCCTAGATATCTTGATGATGTGAGAGTATATTGTGCACTGGTGTCAACTAAACCTTTATAGTCCTTTGGGTCTGATGTCCCAGGCCATTGGATCCACATAAGCTTACAAGATTCTTACTTATCTTTTCATATTTGCTTATGAGCTAATAACTATTAAAAATAAATACTTAAGATGATTATAAATGCAATGAATATTTGGTTTTGCTTTGTTTTTACAATGAAAAATTGTATATTTCTTGACTAAAACTCTCTTTTCTCTTTCTCAGACCAGGTCAGAATGTATATCTACTTTAATTTCTGTTTCTCGGAAGAATAGTTGATAAAATATGCAGTTTCACTTAAAGCAATTTCTTCAGGCTTTTTTTTGTTGTATAAATTGCACTAAGATGATGGGAATGGTTCAGAGACTCTTAGGTTTTAAGGAAATACAATTTGAATGTATGTGAGAATATTATTTCTGTTATCCCTTCTACTGTGTTCATGCCAGTGCTTTGCAGCACTGGAGGAGTAGCATTTTCTCTTAAGTTCTATAAATTGGCACAAAAGAACTGCAAAGTTGAAAATTATGCTTAGACTTTTTGCATTGTGTTTAATAATGCATGGTAATAATGTGCTTCAATATGCATAGATTGCAGTAAGCATAAACTTTGCAACACAGTTAGTGACACTTCATGCTATTTTTTACATTCGTAAGCAGCATATTTCTTCAAGATATTACATATCAGTAATTTCAAAAATAAAGAAGTCTTTTGCACACAGCGGATAAAAGGTTATTGCAAATAGGCATCTAAATATACTACCCCATATCCCATTGTCTTGTTACCAAAGATTTTACACATCTAACTGTGCAAATCCATGAGAACCAAATGTATGAACTCCCACACTTCCAAAATACATTATCCTAAGGAAGTGAAGACTTGATTTGGCATTATCCTCCAACTCAAAATTGAACTAAAATAAACCATTCTTTTTTTTCCCTCCTTCAGGTAAATTTAAGAGATTATTAAGCCCAAATTATCTGTTTTTAAAAAACGATCATAATTTGAATTGTTTTTGCTACCAAGTAAGCCACAACATCTTGAGAAGTTCATTAGTCTGAGTAATGATAGTCCAAATTTACTTGGTGAACAGAAATATTATTTTGCCTTTTCTGTTTCTTATGTTTCAGTGGAGAACTGAGAAAGGATAAATGTTGTAAAATTTAATAGAAAATTTTAATGGAAATTAATAATCTTGTACTATTGTAAATGCATACAAAGGAGTACTTAGCAGTAACCTCAAGTGTTAAGTTCATTAAAAATATATTTATGAAATTTTCTGCCTTCAAGAGGTTTTGAAACAGGCAACTACTGCACATGTTGCCATTCCTGGGCTCATTAAGCTGACAGAATTTTCTAACATAGCTTTAGATACATTGCCTTCATTACGCTTCAAGTGCGATATTTAATAGCACCATATATGAGTATATATTTGTGGAGTGGTGTGGTGAAAGTGGTGGAATCTACAGTTGATACAGATCTCAAAAATAGATTTCTATTCAAGAGTGAAAATTCATCCTTAAAACCCATAGAGACTCTTAATGAAATTTGAATTTTTTCAAATCTCAGTCTGTTCTAGCCTGCTCTAAAACTTGGAGACACTTTTAAAGTGTAAGAATGTTCTTTTGAATAAAAATCAAGGTTTCATTAGCTTAAGTTGTGATTTTGTAACATCTGTTTAAAAAACCATATCAATATTTTCATCTTTTAAAATATTGTAATTTTTTCATTCTTCCCAAAGCTCCATCAGGACTCAGTTTAGTCATAGATAAAGAAGTGCACCCCTGGATTTGTTTATAGAAAATTTATTTCAAAGTAACATATTTTGTTTATAATGGAGGAAGAGTTTCTGTGTGATCTCCTAAAAAGGGGAGAAAATGAATATATGATTGTAATCATGTATGTAAATCAATTAAGAAGAATTTTAAAAACATGCATAGGAATTGATTTTATAACAAAACATGCTTCTTGATTACAATAAAAATTGTATATTTGTACTTTGCACAGCTGTAGCTGCAGCCTCTTCATGACCATGCCTAAGACTTTTGGCCTGTAGTCTGCAGTAAAAATATGATTGGTAAGTGATTTTTCCAAACTTAGTGTTAGAGACAGTGTTGAAATTGAGAGATATTCTCTATTCCTGTTAAAATAGTGCTGCAGGGAAGAAAAATAAATTGAGAGGAAAATGTTTGTTGGAAAAGAAGAGAGCACATAGGCAATAGCCAGATAAGGAGGTTTTTTATGACACTGTATCTAGGTCATAGCCCCAAAACTACCTTTTTATTCAAAAATATTTAATATAAATGCAGGAAAATTATTTGAAGAACTGTAATTGGAAAACTTCCTCCAGGTTCACCATTTCAACCAGCTCACTGAATTCTTGTTTTGGCTTTATCTTTCTCTCCTTTCCCCTTTTTGGTTAGCAAGTCTTGATTGTCTTCTTTGCAATCATGTAGCTTTGATAGTGGAGGAAAAAAAAAGATGGGCTAGATGAGAAAAATGGGATAGTTAAGAAAAAAAAAATAGCTAGACTGGTAAAAACAAAAAACGTCTACTTTAAATATTAGAAGCTGAAAACAACTTTATATTTGTCTTTCTGCCTTACTGTTTGCTAACAATTTTCTAATCATTAGACAATCATCTGCTAGCGACTGAAACATTACACAGAAATTTTAAGAGAAAAGATAACAATCTCTGCCTCTATAAGAGGTATTATTATTAGCCTGTGGATAATTTTGGGACAATTTTCCATTACTTCCAGAGATGCTGGGAAGTTTTAGAACTGATTCTCTCTCAAAATCAAAACTGTCTCTAGCCATCCTCTAGATTGCTCAAAACTACAAGACATCACTTTAAGGTATGTCCTGTACAGGTTACATAAGGCTCCCTTCTGCAGCACTCGTTCTACTTGCCTTCTTACCCAAAGCTGATAGCTCTTCATCTGACTGACTTTCAGTGACACCTAGAATTTGCCTACATGGACATGAGGAGACACAACTGAACTTCAGCATCAAATTTGGCCTTGAAAGTTACACAGTCACAGGTGTGATTTGTGCAAGGCTTTCCTCTTGCATTATTTACCTACAGAAGCCCTGTGTTTCCAACCACTATCTCTGTATTAAATCATACAGGTAGTTTCCTGTTTCCCACTTTCCCTCTTAAATGACATTACAGAACTACAGAAGCAGGCAGGGCTATTTAAAACTCAAAATAATCCTTGCTGCCCAATGTTTTTCTTAGATCATTGAACTATAACAATATTCTGGCTTTTTTTTATATGTATATAAGCAAAAGCAAAATGGGAGGATTAACAAAATCTATTAAAAATGTGAACTTAATTTGCAATTTCAAACATTTTGAAGGAATATCTTGCCTATAGATCTGAATTATTAGGTTATTACTGAAAAAAGGTTCTTAGAATTAATAAAACACTATCTACTCTACCTAGAAGTATACAGAAGTATACCTCTGTAAAAAGCTATGCTGCCATGAGAAAATATAATATTCTTTTGCATACCAATATAACTATAAAATTAAAATTGCAATTTCTGAAATTTGATTTAAGAAAAACAATAAATATGGGAGAACACAGACAGCATGTGAAAGTTTTAAGCACAAACCATGTTGAAAACCAGTTGTGTTTACCTTCTTGATTTTCTTGCTGTTTCAGCCTCATTTTAGTATCCCAACAGTCATTTCACACAATCTAAATAAAATATATTATGGAGCCATCCTTTTGAACTCTAAGTTTATGCAAATATACATATCATATGTGATATGTGTATAATGTACCCCAATAAACAAGACTTTTGCCATTGCTGGTAAAAGGGATTGCCTTGGCCCTCACTTCTTTTAATTTGTTTAAACAGCTGACTGGTGGCCAACTAAGCACTGCTCCAACTGTTTCTGCTGAAACAATCAATACCACCCATCACTCATGAAAGTTGTCATTAAACAACATGAAACATTTTTTAATATTGTGTCTCAGGACTCTATTGTGAAATTGCAACTTGTAGCTGGGAAAAATGCAAAGGAGACAGACTATGATCTGAGAAGATATAAAACCATTAAAAAATGGATTCCAGTCCTGGAGAGGTAGAAAGCTTCACCATGAACATCACTCTTCTCTGCAGATCTGGCCAATGCCTCCTGTAGTCTGCTTTTCCCCCATTCCCCATGGGAAGACTGGAACAACTGATTTTGGAACCCAAAACCACACTGGTAAGAGAGAATAATGCCAAGAGAAAGGGATAAAAGGTAAAAAATTTTCTTGCTTGACAGCCATAAATCTGTAATTAATGCAGTTCCTCTTTTATACCGGATGCTGAGTGCAAATATTACCTTAGCTGAATGTTGGGGGTTGAATAATTTCTTTTATCTTCTGTGGAATTTTTCCCTACTCTTATGCTAATCACTCTGGGCTACAAGTTAATTGCCTCTCACCGGAAGNTGGGACTGAGCAATACTGTTCTGTTTTGTTGTCAGTTTTTATAGCTGTTGTTGTTGTTGCTGTTTACCTTGTTAGATATATTAGTAAAGAACTGTTATTCCTACCCCCATATTTCATGCCTGAAAGCGTCTGATTTCAAATTATAGTGATTAAAAGGGAGCGGATTACAGGGAAAGGGGCTCATCCCTCTCCTTGGCAAATACCTGTCTCTTAAACCGAGACACTGAACTAGAGATAAATGTGAAATGTTCTGTTCAGTCTCCTAAAGTTTTAATTAAGCTGAAAATTGTAATTTAAATTTCTTTATTTTCTTTTATCCACATTAATATTTTTGCATATGTATATGAATTTTATTGATATGTATTTGTATACATCATTGCAATATTTATCCATCTCATCTTTCTTTAGGAATCTGCTCTTCGTCTACTTTTAAATATGGTGTTAGGAACTCAAGCTCTTCCCATTGTTCTGCCTCTACCACACCCCTCATCCATCATCATTTTTAATGTGTTTCATCCGCTTTCACAAATCCTTCCGTGGCAGGTGTTCATAAATCTGTTTGCTCCCAGGATATATTCTTACCCCCTAAGCTTATTAACTTGTAGTCCCTATTTCCTAAACTTATGAGCTAACAGATTTTCCTTCCCTCCCAGAAATCCATTTGCTTCAGCAATACACATGCTTTTTTTCTCCTGTGCTGAGGTAGAAATTCCCTGTTTCAGACAGATAATCTTCTAAATGTCTCTCAGGGAGCAACGAAGAAGGAAAGCAAACTAGTTTATTTCCACAGTTGTGGAATGCTAGAATGGGGAACAAAAATGAAGCAGTTCTTGAAATTACTTGAAATTTAAGTTACTTGATTGGCTGAGTTTGGAATATAGTAGAAAAAATATATTATGTTTCTAAACTATCCAACCCTATCCATAAAAACAAAGTACAATTCCTCTTCCTTATGTAAAAGCTGCTCACAGGTTTTTTTTATGTAGGATATATGTATCAAGGAAGGAATAGGTACTGGTCTTAATCTGTGCTCTTTGAAAGTAAACCAAAGATTGCAAGGGTGGCTCAGGTAATATCTTGCAGAGCAGTTTCAGATTTTCTGAAGTGAAATTTTTCTAACAATTTCTTCCTCACGGTGTGATTTTTACAATGCTTTTCAAGGAATAAGAAGAAAACAAGAATGTTAGTTCTCTGACTGGGGGAAGGGGAACAGAAAGAACAGAAGTTAGCTTGAGATGGTCCAAGGAGCTAGGGATTTGTATTCAGGTGATATCATATGCTCATGGTTATTCTACTAGACTTTCGTTTGGGGCATAACAGAGCAGCAGCTATACCTTGCAATACAGAGAATGCTTGCAACATATTTGAATAAAAAGAGAAATACAAAGCTAAAACTGAATAATCAGTCTACTCCCTCCATCAAAGTGGTTTGGGTGTGGTGTGTTCTTTTAATTTCATTTACCTTACACTGTCACTGAAAGAGAGATCTTTTTGCAGATATTTTTAATATAAAGAGCAATGATACTACAGGAGGGAGAATGGAAGAGAAGCGACAGTGATTTGTATTGCAGTATGCCATCCTTGTGTGCTATGAAGCAAGTTATTTTAGTTTCTTACTTGTTTCAGAATGTAGGCCTATTAGATACTAAAAATGGTAAGATTGCCCTTTAAAAAATCATTCATTATATGGTATGAAGTCTTGGAAGAGAGTCTAGTAAGAAAGAAGCATACATTCCAATTTAAATGAGGTACTGTATTGTGATACTTATAAGAAAAAACACAGACAAATCCAGTTTTAATGAGCCCTTAAACTATATAAGGAAAAGAAAGCAGAGAGATATATTCTTGAAATGAACTGTTAAACCAAAGAAAGGCAGCAATGAAAAGACAGATTTGTTGCCTAAAATGATCTTTACAAGAGGTGAAAGCATAAGGCATAGAAAAAAAGTTTCATCTTGCTAACCTCTTTACTATTTTCTTTTCCAAAAATTCAAATGTTCGTTGCAGATCCATAGCAGTGCTGTGGGTGATAAATAATATTAAAATTCATACAATTGTCCTTTACACCCATTATTATTCATTTGTTTCACAAAGAAAACCAGAAGATATAATTAAGCATTTAGCCTTAACGGAGCTGGGAACTGTATTATATGATGACAGGTAGCAGAGAAAAGGGAAAATGTGAGGAAGTAATGGAAGGCAAGATAAAAGTAAAGTAATTTTGACTGGAATGCAATTGTACATGCAACATAAATTTCATTCAATTAAAGGAATTCAAGACTTTAACACCTATTATATCTGACTTACAGCAGAATTCTAAATAACCATCAGTTTCCTTCTCCAGCTAAAACATCTTGGGTACTTTTTAAATTTTTCATTTTAATATTATAAAAACTGTATTACTGTGAATATCTGGATGATTATTTCAAAGTGAGATAATTTAGCTCTAATTTCAAAGCCATAAACATTAGATGTATTTTTCTGTCATTAGATTTGTTTCCCTCTTAAGTAATAGAGTTCTGTGAAGCATTTAGATTTTACCAGAATTTCATTTACCAGAGTAAAATGTGTCTGATAGGATTTTTCAGTGCACTTCTGTGAACATGTATTTTCTAGAAGCATTATTTTCAAAGATTCAAATAAATAGTTTGGCACTTCACCTTACCATAACTAGCCTGCTTTAAAAAAGCTCATCTTCTAATAGATGAATAAAAGAAAAAATAGAAATCAGTTAAGCTTCCTCACAGAAGAGCACCAAATTATGAACAGTCTGCAGTAAAAACAGTATAAAGGATCTGTGAATATAAAATGCAACATCCATAACAAGGTCACAAATAACCCAGAGTTAAATTTAAGAGGAAAACAACTCCCTAGGCTTGTATTAAAAGCAAAAATGCTGTCTTACTGCATAGCTAGTAGCAGTGATCTACAGTTACAGGGTAAGTCTGAAGTATTCCAATCAGAGACTTATCAGTTTCTGACCTTGAAATTGAGTATCTGAATGAGTCAAACAAATAAAAATGAGGTTAGATAAAAACTAGATGAAGACAGGTAGCTAAAACAGATTATTTTAGCAAAGATAGTAATTCTAGCTAGTAATTCTGCATGTAGCAGTCATAACTTGCCCAGCCTGGATTTTTCTGCCTGTCCTGTAGCCAAACTCCTTATCCGAAGTATTTTTTGGTCCCTCATTCTGACTTTTGGAAGAAGTAAAATATTTCTTTCCATGCATAGCTGTGAATTTTGGAATCTGCTGTTAAGGAAACTTCCCTGTTTGACCATTCACAGGCAAAGGACTCGGGCAGTCACACTCCCAGTGCCAGACTCCAACTCCAAAGCACCTTCACAGCAGGCAGCTTCAATGAGCCAAGAGTGCCTCTCTTGTATCCCTACACCATCACTCACGTGCACTCAGACCAGATGCCCTACCTGGTTGACCCCAGTTTTCCTTTGGCACTCTCGGATTCTGTTTGCCATGCACACTCAGGGATGACACAATCTCTGAATCTGTTTTGGTTGATGTTTTCTTCTCCGAGATGTGTAAAAGTTCTTGTCTGGCAGTTCGTGTGCCCGAGGTGGAATAAATCAGAGCTCTTTAGTTTTCGGTCTCAAGGTTGTTTATTATTTTCTTATCTGTAATATTTTCTCTCAGCCCAGCCAGGTCTGTCTTGCAGGGCAGCCATGGCACACTCTCTCACCTTCAGGGTGGTGTTATCTTTTTATACTAAAAGCTGTTTACAATTATTTCCCAATTACTATCATCTATATTAGACAGTGAACTTCCACTCCAAACCAATCCAAAAGTGCCAACTCCACAATAGAAAATGGAGACCAAGAAGAAGAAAGAAGGACCAAACACGTGCTTTTTCCTCCATCTTGTGTTCTAAAATCCCTATTCCCAAAAATCCTAAAATCTGTATTTTCACTTTATGATAACACTACTTAAACTTCTGTGACTTTTAGGTTCTCATATAAAGCTGGTATTTTGTTTCAAGGGCTATAATCAAACCCACAGGTGTTTTTGGGCATCATTCCAGGGTCTCAGAGCCCCCTGACCAGGGTCTCAGCAACTCTGGACTCCCAAAGGGATGTCTTAGACTCCAACAGGCACAATCTTATATATCTCATTCATAAAGCAATTTATTCATAGCACAGTAAGACAGAGATGGCTCAAGTTGGTGCCACCAAGGAGGGACTCTGGCTGGGCCACAGGTCCCTGTGCCCTTTGCTGTGCAAAGGGTCAGCAGCTCAAGGTCCCTTTGCTCAGGGTCCTGCAACCCAGAGCCCCACGTGCAGCTCCCACCTACTGCAGCTGCTCACCAAGCTACCAGCACTGGCTGCATTCCTCAGCACCTGTTTCCATCCCAGCTCACTAATACCAGTGCTATCTGCAGGTTCTGAGAAACTAAACTAATTGGTGGACAAATCCACTGGCTGACAATAAAGAGATTATGTATAGGAAATAACTTGCAAAGAACTTTGATCAAACTTCTGGAGGATTCCATGAAAAATGATCTGCAGAAGAAGGCTGGATTTAATTGCTCTTCCTAAATGCTATCTCTTTCCATTGTCTGAAATACATATAATATTCTTCTGTCTGCAGGAAGGAATGAGACTGATATAGAACATTGATCTGACCAAATTAGGGTAGTCAATTTTCAAAATTCTTAAACACTGATAAAACTGGAAAACATATAAGGAAGAATCATCTCTTATTCACAGCAGGACATCATAGAGGTTTCTCATTAATTGGCATTTAAAGCCAATTAAAGCACAATTAAAGAAAATAAGTTCAGAATTAAAAAAAAAATCTATTTCCCCAATAATAATTCAAGCAGTATTGAAAATCAGATATAGACCACAAATGTTAAAAGCTAAGTGTAAAATTAATATATTTAATGTTTCAACAGCAGTTTTACTAAGATTGCCATTTTATACCATTATTGTGTAAAACCAAAGCAAATGTTTGGGTTTAAAAAGCTGCTTTTCTCTGTGCTCAAGCTGTGGTTTCAGAGTTCCCCATATCTCACATGAGAGTTTAAGTATAGTATGGAAGTAGAGATTCTTCTGCTGGCCCAGTCATTCCCTTGGAAAAGCATTGTTTGCATAAACAAAATACAGCATTCAGTCTCAGCTGATACCAAATAAGAACACATTTGCTTAAATACTCCTGTTGTAGTGCAGTTTTGGATTTTTATAACTCACTGTCTCTTTTCTCTTGTGTCATTTGCAGTAGATTTCAGTATTCAAGGCACTTTGGAGAAAATCAAGTGGTTTTCTCCATACTTAGCCCATACCTAGGTACCTGGTTGGTTCCAGTAGAAATCTTGTGGCACAATTCATTTGTGCACAATGCCATTGTTTAAGTCCTGGCTGGAGGCAAGCTGAGGACAACAGTCTTCTCACTTGCTCCAGTGGGAACTGAATCACATTTTTGATCTGCAGAAAACTTCAGTTATTTTTAAGGTAATTTTTTTAAAGTTACATATATTTCCTAAAAAGTTCAAAAAAGCCATAGCCACAGTAAGGGGCAAGAACTGAAGGTTAAAGTCTTCTATATGATTTCTTAATTTCTCGTTTCTGTTATTTGAATATAATCTTATTCATAAATTTAGGAGTCTTGCTTACTGGGCTTTTTAAATTTCCTTGCCTTACACATCCATATTTCTAAACAGATGTCATGCTATAAAGACAGTCATCTAGCAACTAATGGGATTTTCTCGTTTTCTACCTTTGCACTTTAGCAATGACATATTTTCATTGCATATGTATTCCTGATTGAGAAAAATAGTATCTGTCACTTAATGTAAAAAAGTGAATCACGTAAAACAGATATATTTATGCATAGGGTATCTTGATTATGAGATATATACATAATATTTGTGTTTTTTTGATTAAAAGAATGATATAGAATGGCTACATTGAGGATTTGACTTCGCGTTTCAGTCACTGAAGTGCTGTCATTTGCATATGAAAACTCCTCAAGACAAATTTCGTCATAATTCTCATCAAAGAACACATTGCACTGGCATATTCCGTGATCTTCACTTTTTAAAAGCATTTGTGATGAATGAGGGCTACAATGAATCATTTTTCACACATTTTTTGAAGGAGTTTTAAGTAATTGCAATCTCATTTAAGTTACTATGATTCTATTGATCCTAGGTATTTTTATACTTCTTACATACAGTGTTTGAAACCTTTAGAACACTTACAGTATTTATTCTTGAAGAACTTGTGAGATGGAGAAGTGCTACTGATCTCATTTTAAAAATGAGAAAAGCAAGACACAAAGGTGATGTAGTGTGGAACATGAAAGTTATGTAAGTGGTGCTCAAAATCTCTATATAAATGATTCAATCATGTATGCAGTACAAGACTGTAGAAAAAAAATAATTTCAGAGTTTGACAGCTGGATCTTATACACTAACTACTGAAGTATTTTTCTAAATAAAGTATTAAATATACAGGAGTAATCTTTTAAGGAGTCACAAGTTCTTTTGAACACCTTTTGCAAGCAAAATCTGCAAGGAATATCAGGGGACTTTAAGTCTGTGTCCCTGATTCAGGGCAAATTTTGGGAGGAAACTTCTGAAGTGGTGTCCTCTAAAAAAAGCAGATTTCAGCATCCCCAGCCGATTCAGGAGAATTTTTCCTTGGAGAATAGTGGAAAAAAAATCTTTAACAAGCAAATTATTCACAAACATGAGAAAATTAATTATATTAAACACTGGGACTTCTCGCTGTTCTGAAGAGACGGCAAATTCAGAGAGTCCCTATCGTGGGGTGCAGCTCAGCTCACTCTGTCCCTTATCAGTCCCTCCTGCGCTGGAAAATGATGCATCTCTGCCCCAGTGGGCCACAGGTGTGAGCTCCCCGTGTTTTCTGGGTTTTCGGTCCACAGCAGGGCTTAGCAGCTCCAAGAAAAAGAAAAGCCACAGTACAGGGAACTTCTCTGCCTCAGCTAACTGAAAAATAAACGCAAAAAACAACTGACTAGAAACAAAGGAGAGCTCTCTCCTGCTCCCTGTCCGTGCTGCAGACAACACTCACCAAGAGAGAGCTGACGCTTTTTGTGTTTTGAATACAGCTGCCTCAGATATTCCACTCCTTCTCCTTCCCCCATCACTTCACTCCCAGATGTAGTTTTAAAGGTGCAGAACTTACTTCTGGGCTAAACAGAAATAACAGCATCATAAAGTCACCCCAGGAAAGTCTGCGAAAAGGAAAGATGTCATTCAGTTAAGTATATGAGTAAATTCATTGTGCAGAATGAACACACATTTTGTACACAAATAAAGGTCAGGCTGTACAGCATATTTTAGATAAAACAAATGTCTAAATATTAATCTTTTGTCAACCTTAGATCTACTGTTACCATAATGTATTTGTAGAGTTAATCAATCACTTAAGACATGATTCAAAATATTTTCCATAGGCTTATTTTTCTCCCACTGAGTTTACAGCTTTGGAAAAAACAAGATTAAACTTTTTAGGAAAATAATAATGAAAAAATTTCTAATTATGTCATTTTAACAGAGAAAGGCTATCCCCTTGAATACTATTTAAGTTCGTATCATTTATCTTATGTTCCAAAGGACTGAACTCCTCTTTATAGTTCAGTAAGCAGAAAGCCATTCCTTACTTACCATGTTCTATATAATCCCATTGAAATATACTTGTTAAAATATTAACTGTGAAGTATTTAGGCCAGATTTAAATGCAGTAATAAGTAAGGGGATTTGCATAATACTGGGCAGTGATGGCAGCTTTGAAATGCCAGCATCATTTTTCACAATTGAAAGCATAGTGCCTTTGCAAAGAATCACTTATTAATACCAAACCACTGTTTCAATAAAGCATTAGAATTTCCTGCATAGAATAGCCCTTGGGCAGCATTCTGAAGTAATAGTGAATTGCTATTCTAATCCACAATGGAACATTTTAATAAGTGTGATAAATGACTCACAAAGGCTTCAGATTTCAACATCAGTAGAACTGGAATCAGGCAAAGGCTGGGTCTGGGTGATAGATGTAGAGGATTTTTGTGGTAAACAATCTGCAACGTCAGAACAATACCAGCTTATTGAACTTCCAGATACTAAATTCCTGTCCATTTGTCATCTTGTTGCTAGCAGACATAGATATACATAGAGTAATAGACTTACATTCTTTATCAGCTGATACTATCTTGTAACTCCTGGACCACTTTAAAGAGATCAGAAAATGAAACATTCAACTAGAAAGAAGTCTTTCTAGCAAAAGACTAAATAAAACCAGAATTTTTTATTCCTGCAAATATTTTTATATTGTAAGCACAAAGTTAGAACAATTTCTGGTACAGTTAATACTCACACTAAGTCACTCTGCTTTTTACAATACTTTCAAACTTCTCTGAAATTAGTCTCTTTTTTTTGTTTTCAAACAAAAAGGAGAAATTACATGGTTACATTATTAATTGGTTTTAGAGTTAGAAACAGTTTTAATATTTCATGTTGAAGAAAAATCAGAAATAATTCTGATGTTTTCCTGTAGTTTTCCAACTCAAATCATATCAGTACTGGAGGTAATAATATTAGGACAAAAAACATAGAAGACAAGAGAATGAAAAACAAGAAGATGCTTAACTATGACTAGAATGGTGTTGTGATTGACTTTTATTAGGCTAGGTCATACATTGAAAGTAGATCCATCTCACATAACTTTCCCTATCTAAAATTTTATTTCTGAGTGTAAATTAGTTGCTCAGGCTCTCTCTGTCATTATAAGAAAGAGCAAGAACAGCAGTTCATCTTATATACTTGATACTTCCTTGAAAGGTGCCTTTTTCACTCTGTACTATGCAGGAGGCATATCATAGTCTTGGTGGTTAAATGAATGGGGTAAATATTGGTAAGATTAATCCTATTAGTAGAAAAATTTCTCTTGTATTGTCTGGTTAGGACATTGTCTTTCCTTAATAACAAGCTAATAGGAGGATATACTACTATAATTTTTTTCTTAACACAATGACAGAACAAATAATCTTTTAAATGACCATTAAAATGCTCACTGATTTCAGTGGTGGTGATTCAGTTCTTCTGCAAATCAATTTTATTTACTTAATATTTTGTTAAACAAGCCTTAAAATATTTATAATCAAATCCTCCAGTATTTAATATTATTGGACTGCTTCTTTATTGCCTTACATAACATGCTGTACTTTAAAGTGTCCAAAGAACATCAAGGAAACACAAGCCTCAGTAGTGATACCAGTAGTAAAAGGCTAGTAAGCAGGCAGTTTTCTAAGCCAGTTCCTAAATAGGATAAGTAATTTAGTGACAGTGGATGAAGAAGGCTGAGGTACTCAATGCTTTTTTTTTTTCAGTCTTCAACAGACACTCTTAGGCCCTGTGCCTGACATCAGTGAGAGCACATTTAGAGTACAGTATCCAGTTTTGGACAAATGAGTCTAGGAAAGATTCTGGATAAATTGGAGTTATTTCTGCAGAGAGGCCTGAACTGGGTAGGAACTGGAACATCTGTTCTGTAAGGAGAGTCTGAGGTACCTGGATATGTTCAGCCTGGAGAAGAGATGGCTTTGTAGAGACCACCCAACACCTATGGAGAGGTGATTAGCACCAGAAGGTGCTGGTTCATCATGATTCAAGCAAGAAATGCCCTCAGACTCTAGAGTATTCTTTAAAATGCAATTTTTTAGAGCTAATGTTATAAGAATCATAGATCTTTTTATATCCATTTAGATGTTGAAACGTTAAGATTCTTGTAGCACTGAAAAGGACCCCAACCCATGCTCTCCATGTCATACAGACCCCATCCATAGTAGAAATCCTCCCTTCCATCATTCAGGCATTTAAAGGATATTTTCACAAAGAAACAACCCTGTCAATAGTTTTTACAGTCAAAGCAGAAACTATGCACCTATGAGAGCTTCTTACTGCACTTTCAGATAAAGACAAGGCTGTGCTACTCGTGTAAAAAAAAAAAAAGGGTAGTAATTCTTGCTTTGAGTTTATCTTTCTACCTTGCATAAATAGAAATTACTCTGAAGAGCAAAGGGGATTTGAATTCCTAACACTGGAAAAGCAGAAAAAATTAAACAGAAATGTAAGCTATTTATAAAATACTTGTAGGTCTTTGGCTTCTTAATCCCAAAAATTCCTACTAATCTTTACTAGTGAGTTGAAGAATACTTGGTAGGAAAAAATGGAAGTTTAATTAGCATTTAACTTCACTTTAAAGGGCACTTGAAATGCAAATTCTAACTTGAACCTATAAAATGATATGCATTTTGTTGTGTTAAAATGGACTTTTGATATGCAATTTGCATGTTACACATGCACAAATTTATATGTATACATCTACTTATACATTTGTTGGTGCTCACCAAAACAAGTGGGCTCATGAAAGGAGTTAAGATTGGAAGCA
Source organism: Toxostoma redivivum (assembly GCA_013397375.1). NCBI lineage: Eukaryota > Metazoa > Chordata > Aves > Passeriformes > Mimidae > Toxostoma > Toxostoma redivivum. Next base: position 127,909 of record VXBI01009833.1, read on the forward strand.
GGATGAGCTGTTGTGACCATGGCCTGTTTGTGTTTGTGATCTTGAGGAGCATTTGCCTGGCAAAAACAAAGTCAGGGCCCTGTACTTTAGAAGAGTGACATTCCAGCTGTTTAAAGAATTAATGGATATATATATATATATTAAAGAATTAATGGACATACCCTGGGAAACTGTCCTTAGGGGTAGTGGAGCTGACCAGAAATGTCAGTTATTTAAGGATACATCTCTTAGAGCACAAGAACTCTCCCTCCTGGTCTGTAGGAGATTAAGCAGGACAGCCTAGAAACTGGCATGGATAAGCAGGGACCCACTCCTCAAAATGCTAAGTGGGAAGGAAATGCACAGACAGTGGAAGCAGGGGCATTTGGCCTGGGAAGAGTACAGTGAATGTGTACAATTGTGATGAGGAAAGTTACAGTACAGATGGAATGCAACTTGGTAGGGGATGTGAGAAATAATAAAAGGGGTCATAGAATTTCCTGAGTTGGAAGGGACCCACAAGGATCATGAAGTCCAGCTCTAGGCCCTGCACAGGACAGCCCCAAGCATCACACCATGTGCCTGAGAGCATTGTCCAAATTCTTCTTGAACTCTAGCAGACTTAGGTCCATGACCATGGGTTTCTAGAAGTAACTAAGTTGGAAAAGGCCAAAGAGAGTGTACAAATAAGGGACAATTGTTAAAAAGACATTAAGAGCTCTGAGGCATTTAACAAGCTCTTGACTTCAGTCTTCACTGGCAGTCAGGCTTCCCCTGAGCCTCTATATGAGGGTTGGGAGAGCAAAGTCTCTCCCACTGTAATTGAGGAGGTTTGAGACCTGAAGGAACTGAATAGCCACCAACACACATAGGAAAGCAGGAAATACCACTCCTATTTTAAAAAGTGGAGAAAAGAAGGTCTGGGGATCTACAGGCTTGTGAACTTCATCTTCATGCCTGGGAAGATCCTTATGTTAGCAATGTTCAGGAACGCGCAAGACAAAGAGGTGATTTGAGACATTCAGTACAACTTCACCAAGGGCAAGTAATTTCTCACCAATTTGGTCACCTTCTATGACAGAGGGACTGCAACGGTTGATGAGGGAAGACCAGCCACTGTTATCTACATGGACTTTGGTCAGGTCTTCGACATGGCCCCATCTGACATCTTTATCTCCAAATTGGGAAGACATGGATTTGAACAGCAGATCACCCAGTGGATAAGGAACTGGCTGGAGGGAGACAGCCAGAGAGCTGTGGTCAATGGCTCTATGCCCAGATGGAGGCTGATGATGAGTGGTACCCATCAGGGCTCCCTTTGGGGCTGGTGCTTTGATATCTTTATCAATGACATAGACACCCAGATTGAGTACCCCCTCAGCACATTTGCAGATGACACAAAACTGAGCAGTGCAGTTGACACCAACCCATCCTAAATACTTCCAGAAGTAAGCTGAAGTTAGTTAACCTGTTATGCCATGCAAATGTTATTATGACATATGAGATTGTATAAATGAAATTCTACAATACAAAAATTGATCCTATACATTTATTAAAATAATTTAATTAACACACAGGCTTTGTTACTTGGGATTTTTCTTGGTAGACTATTGAAAATAGAGCAAATACGTGTAAAGTGAAGATATTATTACTAAAGATAAAAATACGTGTCCTCCTTACATCATAACAAATACAAATTCAAGTGCAGTTCTAAATGAGAAACGGTGAACCCAGAAATATCTGATATAAATTTCAATACAACAGCATACTTAGCAGTACATCAGAACAGTTCTTCCCATCTGTATGAGCATCAGATGACTGATACCTGCTTTTGTTTCTTTTCTATGTTTGCAAGGTACCCTTTCAATGCAGAGCCTAAAGTTTTTAAAGGAAAGAGTAAAAGTAAATCTGAAAGGACATATGTAGTACAGCAAGGAAAGTACTTTTATTGCAGTGTCATCATCTTAACTCAGAGTCACAATGTCAAACTTCAGTGCATGATAGTGGCTGTGTTGCATTGTGATTGACAGACTTCCCTCAGCAGTATACACTTAACTATGTACTTATGAAATGTATATTTTGCTGCTCCCAATCACATCATTAGGATTGTTCTATCAGATGTAATGCTTTGAAATTTGACTTGTTTCCTAGCTGTACTTTCTGCTGACCAAAAATGATTCTGGATTTTATTTTTTTAATTCTGCTCACAAGACAATTTCAGCTAAATGTGTTTCATCTAGACCTGCTTATCTGTACCTCATGTACTGACATGTATTTATTACTTGACTGAAGAGATCTGATCCTCAGATTTTAAAGGTGTTTTTCTGATATTTAAATGTCTGCATCTGAGAGATTTTTTTAAAGGTGCAGACTTCTGCTGGCAGTTCTATGCCCTTGGCAAACCAACAGATTTCTGTTAAAATGCTTACATTCTCCATGGGGTTTTTAATAATGCCTTACATATTCCAGTATTTACTGAAAAATTGTACTAAATAAGATTTTCCTTGTGTAAAAATTGATAAATGGTGTCCTATGCCTTGTACAAGTGTGGCAGGGATTTTTATAGCCTCTGGGAAGCTACACTTTTCAAAATCATGGATTAGGTTGCTCAGAAACCCATCCAGCCTCTTCTTGAACACTTTCAGGAATGGGGTAACCACATCTCTGGGCAACTTGTTTCTGCAACTCATCCATCACAATAAATAATTTATTTCTGATATCTAATCTAAACATCTCTGAGTTTAAAGTCATAACCCCCTTTCCTATCAGTACATGCCATTGCAGACAATCCCTCTCCAACTTTCTTACAGGTCCCCTCTGGGTACCACAAGGCTGCTATGAGATCTCCCTGAAGTCTTCTCTTCTCCATGCTAAACAATCTCAACTCCCTCAGTTTGTCTTCACAGGAGAGGTGCTCCAGCTCTCTGATCATCTTTCTACCCTGCCTCAGGACTCGCTCCAATGTGTCCACGTGCTTCTGTTGGAAGTCAGAGAACTGAACACAGTACTTACTCCACGTGGGATCTCTTGACAACAGAGAAACAGGGCAGAATCACTTCTCTTGAACTTCTGGTCACGAGTCTTTGGATGCTGCCCAGGGTACAGCTGGTTTTCTGGGCTGAAAAATACATTGCCAGGAAGTACTGAGTTTCTTGTCAACCAACTGTTGTGGTTACAGGCGGAGGAGTACCAGTGTGGGTGTAACCAAACAACATCTCCTACAACCATCTACATTACTCTCAGGAACTATTAGTGATGGATCATTTGCAACAGCTGCCCAGTGCACACCACAACCCTCACGCAGGCTAAGTGTTAAATGAGATAAGGAAAAAGAAGCAACCCTGTGAGGCAGGGTAATGTTTATTTTTCTTCCCACCAATGACTCAGCCCTGATAACTCCCTCCAGGGAAACAGCAGCACACTCTCACCCATCCTGAGAGGGTCATCTCTGCTAATGGGCTAATGAGCTGAATAGGTACTATGATCATCAAGGACCCCAAAAATATCCTGTGACTTGTAGGACTACATCATCTCACTTTGAAACTCCCCTCCCAAGGGGAAGTACTGAACATTCCTGCCTGTATATAATCAGGATATTTTCAGGTTTGGGATCATGGGATCACCACCATCACAACTGGACATCCAGAAGAACACTGGACCTTCCACAGAGTCACTGCTTTTGACTGCAACCATTACTTCAACAGCACGGCAACTGCTGCTAAGTTGGACTGTGACCATCATCATGACCAATAGGGCCCAGATTGTACTCTGACTGTGGTTTTAAGCTAGTTTTTCTGTATCATTACATTTATTGTAATCTTTCTATTAAATTGTAACTCTGACTTGAAGTCTCTTGCAAGAAATTTGTGGGGGGGGTTAATTTCTCCTATTTGTTCACTTTCAAATCAGTACACCAATATGCCCAAGTCCATTTCCTCAGGGCTAGTTTCAATCCATTCTACAACCAGCCTGTATTTGTGATTAGGATTGCTTCAAATCAGATGTAGGACCTTGCACTTGGCCTTGCTGATCTTCAGGACATTCACACAGGTCCAGCTCTCAAGCCTGTCAAGGTACCTCTGAATGACATCTCTTGTTTCTAGCATATCTACAACACCACACAGCTTGGTGTCGTCAGCAATCCAGCTAAGTGTGCATTCAATCCCACTGTCCATGTTGCTGAAAAAAGTGTTGCTCAGTGCTGGTCCCAGTAGTGTTGCTTCATCACTGGTCTCTGCTTGGATATCGTGTAGTTGACTGCAACTCTTTCAGTGTGACCATCCAGCCAATTCCTTATCCACGAAGTCCTTCAAACCCATGTCTCTCCAGTTTAGAGACAAGGATGTAATGTCGGACAGTGTCAAATGCGCTGCATAAGTCCAGGAAAATAACATCCCTGTTCTACATGTGTTTGCATAAAGACATTTCCCAGAGAAGCCAACTTCTTGGCTGGAGGGTCAGGAACCCCTTTGTGCTGCCCTTCAGGTGGTCCCCTGTTGGCAATCCCTTTCCAGACTCTGGAATCTCTTACTGTCATTGAGGTTCCCTTCCCCTTCAAGTTTAGTTTCAAATTCACATGGTCTAAACTGATGATGAAACACATATAGTTTAAATTAATATCACCAAACATCTTAGTAAACTCAAAGCCTACAATATTTGCAATATTTTTTAGCTTTTGGACGTGTCACTGAAAATTACAATGATACTGTTAGATATATTATTTTAGGCTTGTCAAAAAACTGATTTTTTTTATTATTAAATAGAGTGACTTTTAAGTTTGCTAATGAAATATTCCTTTGATGACAAAACCAACAGTTCCTAATACAGTGTTGGCAGATGTTTATTCAAGGGGAAAAGAATAAATGGCATTACATTTTCAGTTTTCTACAACCACAGACAGGCTATTGGTGAGAAATTATTTATAATAACTTAAGGGAATTAGAGACTGTACAAAATAATAGGTAGAAAGGAATGGATTTCACATTGGCAGTGCATCTATTATTTATTCAGTGCAATTCTGCTGTAGAAAGGTATAATGAAAATAGAACTTACTTCTGCTGTTTAGATGGTGTATTTGATTTATTTTTCTTTATGAAGAAAATTAGTTTCTTATTACTATCTTGGCATGTGAGATTAATTGATAGTAATTTAAATTATATTTCAAACATGTAATGGTCAGAATGGACAGGAAAAAAATAACAGAAAACTTGAAGTGGAGAGCATTAACAATTTCTTTCTTTTTAATAGTGCCTCAAATAGTGCCTCCTGTTCCTTGAAATAAGAAACACATACAAATATGTATCCTAAGGGTGGGTGTCAAGAGGATGGGGCCAGACTCTTTGCAGTGGTGCCCAGCAATAGGACAGCAAGCAAGGGACAAAAATTGAAATACCAGAAGTTCCATCTGAACAAGACAAGAAACTTCTTTATATTGTGGCTGACAGAGCATTGAACAGGCTGCCCAGAAAGACTGTGGAGTCTACTTCCCTGGAGATATTCAAAACATGCCTGGCTGCAATTCTTTTAACCTGCTCTTAGGTAAACTTCTTTAGCAGGGAAGTTGGACGAGATGATCTCCAGAGGTCCCAATCCCAATGGTTCCATGATTTTGTTAATTTATCAGCCTAAGTGTTTATTCCAAGAGGCTATTATATATTGATTAATTTTTTAGGGTACTGCCAAGCAAAAAAAATTAATGAAACACCATAAAGCTCAAAACAGTTCTGACTGGCCCAGTGACATTTGTTGATCATATACTGTTTGATCTTTTCTGTCTTGTAGTTTATAGAAAAGACAGAAATTTCCACCATCACAGGGACACTTGGAGCTTAATTCATTGTGAAATAACAGATGTTCATTGGTTCTTTTTTTTATCTGTTTTTTAAATTTATTTTTTAAAAATTATTCCACTAATTTCTGTTGTCCTCACAAGGTTGTAACAAAGAATTACAATTAAAGATCTATAAAGGTTGAAGTTCATCTTGTCTAGCATGGAATCCAAATAAAATAATTCTGTAACCATAGAAACATAGAAGTGTTTGGGTTAGACTGATCCTTTGATGATCATCTAGTTCCAACTCTTCTGCCGTGGGTAGGGACACTTTCCATAGGACCAGGTTGCTCAGAGTCCTGTCCAGTCTGATCCTGAACACTTAAGATTTAAACACTTACACAAGTTCTCTAGGCAACCTATTACAGTGTCTTGTCACCTTTACAGTAAATAATTTCTTATATACAATCTAAATCTCCCCTTTTAGTTTAAAGCCATTTCCCCTTTTCATATCACTACAGTCCCTTGTAACAAGTGTCTCTCCATCCTTCTTGTAGCCAACAATTTCCACAGAGCCTTCCTTCTTCAGGATGAACAACACCACTTCTCTCAGCCTATCTTCATAGGATAAGTGCTACAGCCTTCTGATAAATTCTGTAGCTGTTCTCTGTATTTGCTGTAAGAAGTTCATGTATTTCTTGTCACATGGTACTTCCAGTGGAGTCTCACAAGAGCAAGGAAGGAGGGGAAAAATTAACTCCCTCAATCTGCTGGTCACAATTCTTTATGCACAGCCTGAGATACTACCAGCCTTTTGGCCCACAAGTGCAGATTGCTGGGTCACATCTTATTATTTTACCTTAGTAAATTGATCATAAATTTTGAAGTGATTATATGAGTTTATAGTTAATACAGTTTCTTGCATTATTTATTTTCATTGGTCTTTGACACAGAATTCACAGTTTTACCATGTTTCTTGGTAGAACAGCTGAAAGGAAGTTTTGTAGCATGTAAGTTGATTTTACTTACTAAACTAAAGTATTTGAGTTCAATTGAAAATTTGACATGTGCAGAATATCATCTAAATTTAGTTATGAGGAGACCGTTTTCTGTGTAATCTTCAAGCCATTTAAAAATAATACAGTTAAGAAACAATATATCCAAGTGAAATAGTGTAAAGTTGTCTCGGTTTAAGAGA
>VXBI01009834.1:0-12579 GCA_013397375.1 Toxostoma redivivum
ACATGGACTTGCACAGGGAGAGGAATAATTACATATGTGGATTGCTATTTGTATAGTAATATTTTTTATGTCTGTTGTTATATTCATGGATTTACGCTATGTATATATGTATGCATATAGATACATATATGTTTATAATTTCATATATGTATATATACGTATCTAAGTGTACATGTATGTTGTTCGATTTTGAGTTCTAGTTCCTATGTATACAGTTGTGTTGGTATCTGTTTCTATTGAGGCAATTATACATATATGGCTCTTTAAATAGGCATATTGGTATTTGCATAGGTATATATGTTCTGTTTTTATATGTATATTAATCTATTTCTGTCATTCTATTTACATATATATATCCAGTTGAATAGCTGTGTATTTGTAATGATGCAGTTATATTTTGTATTTATATATAGGTTTTATAGATCTGTTTATATTGTATATAATATGTAATACTTAATCTATATTAACATCTGTGTATCATTATAGTTTTATATATATTTAGGTACATGTATCTCTAGGTTCCTTTAGTTCTATTTAAACATGAAGTTGTATAGTTGTACAATTATTAGAGATTTTAAGAGGGAATGCATATTTTTGTATTTCTGTATGTGCTGTATGCTTGTAGTAATATGTAATAAATTAAGTTGTTAAATACCTAATTTATCTTTGTGTATGGTGAATTGTTGAAGAGGTTGGCAATAAATTAAATTTTTCTTAACAGAAGTTTGCGTTTGTATATATTTACATAGCTTTGTTATAATAATGTAATAAATTCCTTTTTTTAACCTTTACTGAGATTTGTACAGTTCTGTATTGTCAGCGAGGGTGTAGCAATTTATAATAAATTACATTTTTCAACTAAAATTGATTCTTGTGTATTTGTTGATCAGCAATGCAGTGTAGCAATCTGCAAAAATTACATTTGTCAGCTGAGATGGGTGTTGTGTGATTTGCGCTATTTAAAGCAATGAGCAGATGTAAAGGGGATGATGCTGGAGGATTTTGGCCATGAAAGTCTCCAGCCATGCCCAGCACATGCCCCACGTGCACTCAGGCTGGGTAAGGAAAGCGCAGATTTGGGATGGCAGCAGAGCCACACGTTGGCTAAGAACTCCCTGCAAAGCCTGCTGAGAAAACTCAGGGCTCCACTGAGCTTAGAACTCCAATTAGAGCCAACCAGGGAGGACAAATCCAACCCCCATGCCACTGGCAGCTCATTAGGAAGTGCTCCAACTGTCCCTCTGAAGGTTATCCTGGACACCAGAAATCAACAGGGATCCTTAGCCAGCTCTGCTACCTTTGGCAGCACATTGGCAAATGAGCTGGAGCAAGGGGGAGACAACGACTGAACTGCTGCAGACTGAGGATGAAGGAAGGGCATAGACACAAGTGCTGAGATGCTCCAAAATCCAGGAGAAATGGGAATCAACAATGTCACAAGCTCTGAAATGATGGAAGCCCTTTATGGGAAGTTCCCTGGAGGAACTTCCAGGGCAGTTACTGCTAGGAGCAGCAGTAGCCAAAGACAGCAGGAGATGCTTATTTTCCTGGGTCTATGTCCAGGCCACAGGCTGTAACAGCCCTTGCTCCCACAAAGCCCTTGCCCATGGAGGCTGCAGGGTAAAAGCCACCTCATTGCAAAGACAGGCTTTGCATTTGAAGTCCACTGCCCTTTTGTTTAGGGAATTAATGACTCTCATGCTAAAGCACATCAGCTGCAGGGCCCCTCACAGCTGAGTATGTTGCAGGCCCACCTGATGTGGCTGTAACACACACAAGGACAAAGTGATTTGATTATAATTTTAGTACAACAACTCCTGGATCTGATGGCACACTTCCCAACCAGCCGGGCCAGGCCCTGGCCAGAGCCCAGGCCTGAGCTGGGAGAGTTTTCTCCTAAAATACTCTACAACGATGCCTCTTTTCATGTCAGTTGGGAAAGTTTCCTGAAGTGATACATTTCTTCCAGGTAACTACACAAGGTTATACAGAGCTAGCATAAGCATCTTTGTAGTCTATTTTTAGCTAAGTACTGATGGCACTAATGCCACTGTCCAGGATTAATCTGGTACGTCAGCTTTGGCTCAGGCCTGCTGCTCAGGTCTCAGCACATCAGATATTGAATACAGAGAAACTTTTGATAGAGGTTGTCACCCCTTTACTTCTTTTAGCCCAATACTTCTAGTCCTGATAAATTCAAATTCTTTCCCTACGTTCTTGCAAACACACCATCTACAATTTTCCCTGTTTCTCAGTGTTTAAATTCTATCCACAGAGAGAAAATCAGTCACTTCCAAAATGAGCTTGAAAGCTATTATTTTAAAATAAAATCAAGACTTTTTTCTTGCTAAGGGAGAACAGGAGTTTCCAAAACTCCTCTGTGAAACTAATGCTGGTTGTTTGATGCATCCATTTCCTGCCATGAGCAGAGGGAAGCCAACCTGGGCAGCCTGCACACAAAGCTCAGTTTCAGTAGAAGAGTGATACAAGAGTGACCAGGGAAGGACAGAGGGGCTTTGCAGCTCTGCTGGGGCTGTTCAGTCCAGACTGCTGTTCACAGCTGTAAAAGGAACTCTTGCCGCTGTAGCAAAGCTGTTTGAAGATGCAGTTTGTTCATGAGCCAGATCCTGGTTGTGATGAAGAAGCATTTGTACCCTAAAATCTACCAGCAGCATTACCAGACCATTCTTTAGCCAACTTGTTGCCAGAACCTGTAATCCCAGGAGCAACTTCCAGTGAAAGGGGAGCAGGTTCTACTCTCATTCCTTCCAAAAGCTCTTACACCATGGCAGAAACTCTCAGCATCCCAGGTTCCCCTTGGAAAGGCAGGATGCCTTCTAAGTGTTCCTTCTCACTTTTCAGGATTCCTCATCATTTACAAGGCTTTATTCACATATTCTGAATGTTTTCACCAAGATAATAATGTAAGGGCCTGTGATGAACTCCTTTCTTTTTATCTGGTATTTTCTGCAGGGAGGGGATGGAGGAAGGCAGGAGATTCCATGCTTCAGGGAAGGGACACCCAGGATACAAACCTCTGACAGGGGCACCTTCCATGCAAATTAACTTTACAGGAAAAACACTACACCCTAGGAAGAAATGTTGCAAATCAACAACTTCCCATTTTGCTTTTTAGGAGCAGACTTCAAAAGCAGCCTCCAAGCACAGGGAGCACTGAGACTCTAAGCAACACCACATCCCTGCCGAAATTCCCAGCAGCCATGACAAAATGACTGCAGAAATAATGCAGCAACCTGGCTCTCCTGTTGTTTCAGGAATAAGTGACAGGGAATAGAGCCAAAGGGTCAAAAGTTCTAGCTGAAAGTATTTTGAAAGCAGAGGAAGGAAGAAATTAAGTGTCTTTACTGTAGAAGTTTAAAGCTTGTGAGAAATGTTTCAGAGAACTGGACAAAGGATGGGAGGGACAGATAGTACCAGAGGCAAGAGAACCTTCAAAATAAAGAAAAAGAAAAATAAACCAAACAACAGCTTTAATAAGAACTTGTGCATAACAAGATTAATCTTTGTGGAGCAGTTGCAGCAAAGGAACTGCAAGAAGTCCTTTTCTGAGAAGGACAATGACAGCAATGCCTCAGCCTAGGGGAAGGTGAGCACATCAACCAGGGCTCATCAGTGGAACACTATTTTCTAAGGGTCTCCAAGACCTCTCATTTCTCCTCTTCTGGATATTTAGATGTATTTGTTTGGGTCTAGGGAAGATGTTTTCTAGTGCACCAGCCCTCGGGGTTCTTGCCCTAACTCAGAAGATACACAAGGAGTTGCTCCACTGAGTCTACAGATTCAGTTCCTTGGCCTCTATTTGGCCTGCTAATTGGGAAACTCTTCCCTCCCAGGAGCAATGCCATCCCTTGATGGGATTTAATTAGCACTCAAAGCAGAGCCCCCAGATAAAGCTCTCACTGATCTCTGCTGCAGCTCAGCTTCCATCCCGAGGCAGCACTTCAGATGCATGTTCCCACCTTGGCAGAGTGAAAGCGAGGGATGGGAAATTTCCTCTCAGGCACAAAGAGCACACAAAAACTGAGGGCAAGACCAAAGGGACAGGGCCAGGAAAGGAAGCAAGATCCAGAGTGCGTTTCTCTCAAGACCCTGAACGCACCTCCCAGAGGACACTGCAGCTCAGGCGGCAGAAGCTGCCAGAGAGGGAGGGAGGCTGGCTCAGCACAGCAGAGGCTCTGGGAGCGCCTCAGCCGATGTAGATCCTGTGGAAGTCGTTGGCCCCGAAGGCCGCATTGCACTTGGGGCACTTGCGCTGCCGGGTGTCGTAGCGCGTCTTCACACACTCGAAGCAGAAGACATGGAAGCACTTGGTGAGCACTGCGTCCTTCTTGCGCATGTTGCAGCATGGGCACGTCAGGCGGGCCTGCAACACACAGACACAGACACACAGCTGTGGGGGGTCCTGCAGCCCAGCTGCTGTGCTCAGAGATGTCTCAAGATGAAGGTCCTTCCATTCCTCAGAAGGACAATGTGGTTTCTTCAGTGTCAGAGTACACACAAGAGATGTCAGATATTGAAAGTGTGCCTACACACCTTCTGACTAAAGTAAAAAGGGAAGCTAATGGACACAGATACTCACCTTGTAATCCTTGATTTCCTCCATCAGAATCTCATCACAGTTGGGAACCATGTCAGGCTTCTTTGTGGTCTCCAGCTTCCTGCGCAACCTAGAAATATCTTCCTGCGTAAAAACAAGAGATCAAGTGAAGGAGCAGTACATTCTCTGTCAGCTTCTTCAGGGACCAAAGAGAACATGCACCTGGCTAAGTCATGCCACCCATAGTTTCATCCCCTATAATCCAAGGGACAACATGATCATCTGATGCCACAAGTATTGTCAGTTATCAGTGGACAAAATATGAAAGAGCCAAGACCTGATGAAGCCAAAATCAAAGTGAAACTGGACACCAAGGGCAGTTTAGCTGAAATCCTCTGCAAGCTCAATGTACAAGAAGAAGCACACTAAAGCATACAGATCTTGAAGGACTGTGCAAAGGATATATACCTCAGCCCTTTTGAAGTTGAACATTTCTTTCTCTCTGGTTACTCTGTTTTCCACAATCTCCTCCTGAAAATCATGTAATTTCTTCTGAGCCAGCTCTAGTTGGGCCTTCAGATCATCTGCAAGCTGGGCTGCATCCATGGCCTGAGAAGGAAAACCAGTATATAAAGACCAAACACAGAAGAACAACTGTGGTGATTTCTAGTCCCTTGTTATTGCCTTATTATCAACAAGTTCTAATCATTTAGCTTCAAGATTCCTTTGGGCGCAGACAAACCTTGGCACACTGCAAAGCACATCACCTAGAAAAACACTAAGGATCATCCATTTCTCTTCGTAATGTATTTTTAGCCTTTCAGCTTCCACGTTTTCTCTGTTGAATTGTTTAGAAGCAGTTCTATAGCTGAGTAGACAGAACTGCAAGATACCTATCTCTAACAATCTTCTCTCTTCACCAGTTCTCTTCTAACTTTATAACCAAATGCCCTTAATACCACTAATTGTTGTATAAAGCACGGGTGACATTGCTGAATTCTCCCCAGCTCCTCTTTGCAGTGGTATTCCTGCTTTCCCTTCTGCCTGTTTTAATGTAATTTCTGCATTTCTAACAACAAAGGCAGGATCAGCTATAAGACTTAGTCTTACTTTACTGGTAACACACCTATTTAATTGATCTTAGGCATTTGTAAGAAGTGTGCACATTCCCCAGCTGTATTCTCCTTTTGCTTATTATCTCATCTTTCCTACAAAAGCTTTGACCCCAGTTAACTTCATCTTGCTGCACTTTCTTCACCATAGGTTTCACAGAAACCCATATGACCTGCTTCTCCTTATCCAAGGAAAACATCAGCCTCTAGAGTACTTTAAGCATAATTCTTTCCAGGACTCCTCAGCCTTCTGATATACTCATCCAAAACCAGGGAATACCAGGTTCTGTAATGCCAGTGAGAGCACAGAGCCTTCTATGCCTCCCACAAGGCAGCAGCTCCACCTCACAACCCAAGAGGAAACAAAGGCATCACTCACCTTGCGTTTGTTCATTTCCAGGGCCTGTGTTCGCAGACCCAACTCCTTCTCTCCTGTTCCAATACTGCTCTGCAGTAAGTGTTCCTTCTCCTCCAGCTTACGTACAACCTGCAGCTGGGCATCCACCTTGGAAAGGGAGATAGGAGGTATTGAAGGAATGAATGCATGCTCTGTGGGTCTTCAGAGATGTCATTCAAGCTGCAGACTAAAACTACCCTGCTTCCCCATCACCAGGAAGCACATCTTCAGCTTGCCTTTTTGTCCCTGAACAGCTGTACCTGTATTCAGAGAGCCATACCCAGATCTCTCTGGGCAACACTTTAAAACTTAGCAGTCAAATATTTGCAATGAAGATGTCTTAATTCTTCGACAGTGGCTTAAAGACTTGCTGCAAGGGAGCGAACAGTTCCACAGTGGTTCCAGAGATGACAGGACACAGAGTCACAGAATGGCCTGGATTGGAAGAGATCTTAAAGATCATCAAGTCCCAGCCTCCCTGAGATAACTTCCACTAGGGCACATTTGTCAAAGCCCCATCCAAGCCTGGCATTGAACACTTCCAGGTTTGGGGCAACCACAACTTATTTGGGCAACCTCTAGCAGTGCCTTACCACCTTCTGAATAAAGGATTTCTTCCTAACATCTAATCTAAGCTTGCCCTCTTTCAGCTTAAAACCACTGCCTCTTGTCCTGTCATTATATGCATGTATAAGATGTTCCTCTCCCTCCTTCTTCTAAGCCCCCTTCAGGTACTGCAGGGCTGCAATGACATCTCCCCAATGTCTTCTCTTCTCCATGTTACCATCTCTCTCAGCCTGTTCTTGTAGCAGAGGTGCTCATTTCTTCTCATAATTTTACAGGATCCTCTGTTCTCCCTCCAACAGGTTCATGTGTGAAGACATGCTTTCCCGTGCTGAAGAACCCAGAGCTGGATGCAGCACTGCAGCTGGGGTCTCAAGAGGGCAGAGTAGAGGGGCAGAATCCCCTCCCTCAGCCTGCTACCCATGCTGCTTTGGATGCAGCCTGGGATGCAGTTGATGGGAATTGCCTCAGGCTTTCTGGGCTTCCAGCATGCGCTGCTGGGTCTTGTCCAGCCTCTAATCTGCCAGAATCCACAAGTCTTTCTCTATTCCAGTGTTCTCAGTGACCTCTTCTCTGAGTCTGTGCCCATGTCTGAGGCAGTTCAGACTGAACCACGGTTTCCAGCTCCTCCTGCTTGTTACCAATGTATACAGGTATAGGTAGAATATACAGGTAGAAGTACCATTCTAACAGGACAAGGACTTCCCACTTTTCCTTACAAATCTGTTCTCCTTAGCTGAGCCCATCAGATATTTTAATGCTCATACAGCAGTCTCAGTTTCTTACAAAGATGGGCCCCTTTGAAGCCTGATGCATTCCTAGGTTGGTGAGAGGAACATCCTGTCCTGGACTGATTTTGGTGAGGATAGTTAATTCTCTTCAGAGCAGCTCACATGCTGCTATGTTCTGCATTTCAGAGCAAAACAGTCAGTAACACAGCACTGTTTTAACTGCTGCTGAGTAGTACTTACACAGCACCAAGACCTTCCGTGTCTCATGCTGCCCACCAGCATGGAGGCTGAGGGTGCCCAAGAAGCTGGGATGCCACACAGCCAGGACAGCTGATCCAGCTGGCCCAAGGGCTGTTCCATACCCTACAACGCTGTGCTCAGCAATAACAGCAGGTGGAAAGGAGCAAGTGGGAGGATGTTCAGAGCTACAGCGTTTATTAAATAACAAAAAGGTATGTTGAAGCCCTGCCTTCCTGGAGATGACCAAACTCCTGCCTGCCCCAGGAAGTAATGAATTAATTAATTTATTGTTTTGCTTGTATGGCCATCTTTGCTTTTACTGTTAAACTGCCTTTATTTCATCTCACCTGTTTTCTCACTCTGTCCATTCTGATTCTTTTCCCTTCCCCTCAGTGGGGGAGAGAGCAAACAGTTGTACACAGCTGCCTAAAACAGATAACCCACAACACCTCCATCTTCCCCACCAGCTCTCTTGTCCTCTCTCCTTTTTCCGTATTACCTGTGTTTTCAGTGTCAAAACTTGGTCTGCCAGCTCCTCCTTTTCCTCTTTCAGCAGCTTATGGATCTGGTTGGACTTGATACGTTCTGACATCAGCTTGAAGTTGGCATCATCCTTCTCCCGCAGCTGCTGCATCAGGCGGATGTTCTGCTCTTGCATGTCTTCAAAAGCTTGGCCTGTGACATCCATTTCCGAAAGCAGGGCCTCTTCCTCCTGTAAAAGAATCATAGGTTTGGGCCAAGCTGTCCCCTGGACCCCCCACAGTGAGCCTGAACATTTTATTCGGAGACACCAAACCTAGTGAAGATGGAGGAGATTCTTGGTGTCAGGGAACATTATTATCCAAACAACCAGAAAAACATGTTCCCTACAAATCTACACCACAGCAGAGATACTCTGAATGTGAGGGTGAAGAGAAAAGATGGGTCACCTATCTCTTGTCTGGAAGGATCAGCTTTGACACAGCCATTGCCAGAGCTGGGGCAGAAATCAACACCCAATTCCCAGGAGCTGAATAGCTGCCAGATACACCAGGCCAAAATTTCTAAATGTGGACATGTTGGCAGCTTCCAACTAACAGGCTGCCAAGCTCATTAAACTCACTTTGGCCACTTCAGCATTGACAAGGTAGAGCAGCTCTGTTCCACAATAAAAAGAATCTGAATTCTAAAAAAGTACATGTCAATTCAAAGGCTTGCCTCCACCCTGCTGAGGTGGTCCTGCTCTCTTACTGGACTGAGCCTTTTTTAGCAGAAGGTATGTACCAGTTCCATGCAAACATATACACTAGACGAACTGAGGAGGTAACTCCTGAAAAGAAATTGTAATCTCTTCCTCTAATGGCTGATAAAGCCATTTATCCTCTCTGTGCTTCACCAAGGCCACATGTTTAATTGTTTATTTAATATTTAATTGTTATTAAACATTTCCCACCATGGACTGCCTGTGGTACCCTGGAGCTGTGGGTTGAGGAGGTTTGTTGGTGGTTCTTTTGCTTGTTTTCTTTCCTTTTGGTAAACGATGATCAAACTCCCATCTCTGGCCCATACAGACAAGTTCCTTCTCCCTCCCTGGACGTAACTTGAAAGCAGCTCCCTAACAGCTGCTCCAGCCAAAAGAGAACTCATCAGAAACTTCTCACCTGCTTAGCCATGGCAAGTTTCTTCTGTAAATATTCAATCTGTTCCTCCACTGCTCGGATCTTGCGGAGGGCATCCTCATCAGCCATCTTTTTACTCTCCTTTTTTTCCTTGTCTTCCAATTCTTTCACTCTCTGCCGCAGTTCTTCAAGCTACAAGAACCAACCAGAAAAGACACTAAACACAAGGATGTGCCCTGAGCATTGTTAAGAGCCTGTTTTCTCCAAAGTTCTTTGAAACACTCAGGACTGCCCTCAAAACATGGCAAAAAACTCCCATGTCATTTTGACACAGTATTCTAGGCAGATGTACCATTGAGATGAGCTGTAAGCCCAAGATTTTGACTTCCATGCCTTTGAAAACTTCACAGCATCTTTTATGAGAATAGGAACGTCAGTCTCTTGCAATTGTATGGACATGTATGGGTGTATGGACAGAGAGCATCTGCTCCTTTAAGGGCATCTGGTCAAGGACCTTTTTCCATACAAGGAGGAGATAATAGGAAAAGGATGAGGTAAAATAAAACATACAGAGACACAAACATGGGAGACAAATTATAAGAGAGGAAGTGATGAGAATGAAACCTGGTCAGTCACACTAACTGATGAGAACACATGAGTGTGAAAATGTTTACTTTCATTATTTTCATCAAGGTTATCTGAGTGTGGGAGAAGGAGAAAACCGAAAACAAAATATACAGACACAAACCTGACAAAAAAAAACACACAGGCAAAGAGAGGAAGTAAAACTCTCCAGTCATAACAGCTATGAGGCTTCCAAGAAACTACAGGAACCACTTCCAGGAAGATCAACTTGGACTTTGTAGCTCATGACACTGTAAACCAGGAATGGCTCCTGAGCTGTGAGAATCAAGAGCTGTTCAAACCCAGAAGCAATGTGCAGGGAAATGGAGATCAAGGATGAATGAATTTGGGTTAGACAGAGAAGGGTATATAAGGAGCCAGCCCATGGAAAATATGGGCAGTCAGTACATATTTGTCTGGCTCAGCCTTATATGTGATCATGTACTATCCTGGAATCCTGTCCTGTCCTATCTTCTTGTATCTTTTTATACATATTTTCTTAAGTATTGGTGTGTAATCTAACTCTTTGCCCCACATGTGTGTGCAGAGTAAATACTGCCTATAGGTGCGACCTGCTTGTGAAGAAGTTAAGAGGGGCCTGGAACCACAGGGGTCCCAAAGAGAGGAACATGCTATAACTTAAGGGATCTGCAAAAGGGTCTGTACTAAGGAACTTAGAGATTGTTGTGTGTGTGTGCCTGTACTTGCAACTAGTCCCTGTTTATCTCCAGACCATTCCAATCTTTAAGTGACAAAGATGAGAAGACTAATAATCCTCAGTTCTGAGGAAACAACATAGTTCTGCTGCAGAGCATCTGAAAAGAAGTTTAAGTAATACAGTAAAAAGAAATAAAGGAGAGAAATTAGAAATACCTCCGCTTTTGCTTTTTTCTCAGCTGCCATCAGCTGCACTTTGTCTCTCTGCTCTTTGGGGGCAGAGCGGTACATATCTAGCAACAGTTTCATCTCCTTCTGGCTTTCTTGGGCCTTCCTGGAGAAAGGAAGACAGATCATGGTGACAACAGAGAAGCAAAGCCACACTGTTACACAGCCAGCACAAGAAGCTGGCAATATTCTCTCAATCTCCCACATGGATATGGAGTTGGTGGCTCATCTTATCCTGGTAACATAAAACAGCAGCTGGAAAAATATAGGCTGGAAAAGAAACATGTTCAGGCATACAGGTTGAAAAGCAAGAAGAGAGGTGGAGATGAAATATGTATTCTCATAATAAGCTACAAACTATCCAGCTCTGCTTTGGGAACCATCCAGGAGTGGGAACGCTGCTGTGTCCTCTCTTAATAACCTGCTACTGTGAACTTTTATGCTATTGTTATGACACCAAAAAATCAACATTACTTGAACCACAAGATGAAGTATCTGGTTTGGCAAGTCTAGCTTTAGGCTTTCATAGGAAAAGACTCCGACACTGACCACATCACAATCAGATACAGAGGCTGTCCAAGAAACTCTCTTGGCTCCAAACTTCAGTGATGCTGATCCCAAGAAAGCAAGAACATGTGAACACCCCAGGCTTGGGCTCTGCTCCCACAGGAAAAGGAGAAACAACAACTCTTACTTGAGCTCAGCCTTCAGCTGCTTGATCACTTCAGCCTCCTTCTTTCTTCCATCTTCATGCTTCCCTTTCTCCTTCTCTTTGGACTCTCTCTCCTTCTCAGATTCCTTCTGCTTCTGCTTTTCCCGCTCTCGTTCCTTTTCCTTCTCTTTCTCTTTTTCTCGTTCTCTCTCTTTCTCCTTCTCCTTTTCCTTCTCTCGTTCTCTCTCCCTTTCCCATCTCTCCTGTTCCCGTTCCTCTTCATCTCGCCTGGCCTTCATTTCATTAACATCTTCAGAAGCAGCCTTGGGAACAGACACTTGGGCAGAAGGATCATCAGGCTCCTGCTTGATCTCTGCAGGTTCCTCCTTTGTGTCTTCAGTACTGGACTGGGACTGGAGGAGGGCACTGCCACTGCGAGAGCGGATCTGGCGTGGAACAGCAAAAGAGATAACCAAGAAAACAAACGTTTAACTTCTGAGCCAGGAGTCTTCCTTACCCCCTTATTTTTTCTCTTCCCAGATCCATGCTCCCATGCCCCCTTTTCATGCAGCACTACACAGCTACAAAGAAAGAGCATTCATTTGGTCAAAGGAAGCAGCAGAGTGCAGTTGCACAGAAAATTTCACTGCATCCTGCACAGCATATCAGAAAGTCTGATATTGCTGGCAAGGGTGACAGCATTACCTCTTCTCCTAAGCCTTTTCCCTCTTTTCTGGCACTTCCTGTTGTATCACCTTGCTCAGGTCAGACTGGGCCTCCCTCAGTTTGCGTTTGTATCTCAACACCTCTCCCTTCAGCTGGTGGTTGTGATTCTGGAGGCTGCTGATGAGGTGACGCATCTCCCGATTAATTGGGCCTGCAACACCAGAAACACCTCTGTAACAAACCATACTTCTGTCAACCTTCTTGAGGACTTTCATGGAAATAGAGAACAACCTCAGTGACAATGACAAAGAACAAAATAAGACTGTTACCATTCTGCCATGCAACAGAGAAGCACATTTTCAGAAAAAAGTCATGCCAGTTTTATATTACAATCGTGTTCTCCCAATAAATCATGTGAAGAGCTCTGGTTTTTCAGATGAAGAGACCTGCTAGAAGAAATATTTAACAGTAACAAAGAATCAACCCAGGTGTTCTAGTGCACGGTAGCCTCTAAAGGGCAGTGGATGTGGGGAGGTGCTGTTCATTTTTAGG
>VXBI01009834.1:16532-31172 GCA_013397375.1 Toxostoma redivivum
CCTGACCTTACCTTGCGGGCATTAATGGTAATTGTTCCCCCATAAAGGCTGCTACCAGCTCCATACACCTTGTAGCCTTTGGAATTTACCTGCAAAAAAATGCAAGAGATTTCCTCAAGACCCAGTGAAACACTGGCAAGAGTGATACAGCAGATCCAAGACCCACTGCAGGTTCTCAGCTCTCACAGTCCCAGAGAGTCCTGGAGGATGTCCCACCCCCATTCCAACACCATCCCACTTCCCAGGTTTCCTGGCTCCAGGGCAGCTCTTACTCGCTCCAGGACATCGGCCAGGTGCCGGTTGAGCCTCTGCTCCCTCTTGCGGATCTTGTCAATATCCCACTGAAGGTCATCAATCATGGTCTCCAGGATAGACACCCGGGATTCTGCCGTCTCCACCCTCTCTTGCAGCTTGGAGAACTGCAATCAAAGAAGTGCTTCAGCCAGCACTTTGCATAGAATCAGCTTTTCCTGAGGCTGCTCAGGAGTAATTTTTCTCTTACTCATGTGCTTTTTATCTTTTGCTGTGATGACAGATTATTCCATGAACTGTCCTGAATTTTACACTGGCCAAATCCCAAGACAGCAACAAAAATAAGACAAAACTAAAAGTGGATAAATAGTGGGAAGCTGGAAATATCTGGCAGAATAGAGGCAGCCACCTCAGCTTATTCAAACGCTTTTTGATTTTAATATTTTCAATTCCTATGTCCATCTGCTCTACAGATCATTTAAGTGCTTAGAGGTCTAACACTGAGCAAGACCACCATTAACACAATTTTTAAATGAACTGAAATCTCTCAAACAAATGCTGTTAATAATGTGAATCCTTTAATAACTGGGATCATCTTGTAACTGATATTATTCCACTGTTAAATGACACAGAGAAACCAAGGAATTCAGAATGACAGGGATGTCACCTCAACCATTCCAGGTATCTATACAGCCACCTCAGCACCACTTGCCCCTAGTTCCTCTGCTCTCCCTTTGCTTTAGAAGTTAAATGCATTCAAATCACTGACTTGTTTATATCCTTTCCTTTAGTGATGTAACAAGCAAATCAATCTGATTTATACAGAAAATCTATGTACAGCTCTCTACAACAACAATAATTTTCATAACTTTCAAACCACATTTATCTTGTGTCTCCCCAAGGAAATAAGCTGCTTTCCAAACTATGGTAACCATAAATTATGCTAAGCAGGATCCCAAAGCAGATTTCTTTCTCCTTCCTTTTGGTACCTCCTGAGACATGACTCTGTGCTTCTCCTGAAGAACATCAGCCAGTTCCTGCAGCCGTCCATTCTCATGCGACAGGTAGGAATTCAGCTCCACTACTGCTTCTTCCATCAGTGAAATATCTGAAAGGTGCATAAAGAAAAGGAAATTAATGGAAATCAAGGAACACTGGTTTTAATTCCTGAACAGCAAATAGAGAAAAAAGAAAAAGAAATTTCTGAAATTAACTTCCATTTACTGTACCACTCCCACACGCGCTTCCTGAGGGCTTGATCTCCATCCACAGAGAGCTTTGGCTTGCTCTCCATAAGCAAAAGGCTCTGCAGTTTAACAGTTTTGCAGATTTCTGACCCGAGGGCCATCCCCTCACACCAGAGATCACTTCAGCTGTGTCAGTACTAGCAACCCAGAGCATGCCCTTGGAACCCAGGGACATCCGAATGCTGCCCAGATTAATCCATAAACCTGCTACAACAGGTGACCTGGGATGACACACCAGGCCAACAAACCATGACACTCTGTGACAACCACAGCACCTCAGTGACAGGTGAAACTAGAGCACCTGAGGGCAGGTTCACATGACATCAATGTCAAAGCTACTACAGTTTATGACTGCCAGCCAAGGACAGCAACACTTCCCTACACCAATGTCAGACTTGGTCAGAGCACACAGAAGGCACACCAAGCATAAGCTGATATTCTACCCAAGGTTTCGTTCAAAAGAAAAAATTCTAACCTTAAGCTAATTAAGTTTTTTAAGCAGTCATCTCAGTGTGAGGTGACTCTGCTACATTAATTTTTAGAAGCTGGTCATTTGGCTTTCTCTGTAGAGCTCTGCTCCATTCAAAACTGACAGCTACACTAAGCACATCATGCCATTATATGGGTACAATTTTGCTCAGAACTCAGTGGAAACTGAGAACTCAGTTATTCCTACACCTTCTACTAAACTGCAAAGGAGGAGTCCACCATCAGTTTGCAATGCTGATTTCACTTCTTTACTTTAAAGTGTAAAGCCTTTTATGTGGTGGCTGAGGACAGCTGGCTGAGTCAGCTACTCTCTGACTTCTCAGGCATATGAACACAGTACTGGCAGAAACAAGCTGCTTCTTAGCCCAACATGCTGGGCAGAACCTTCAGCATTCACGTACAGAAGTAGCTACGATGCACTTCTGGCAAATGGTCCTTTAGTAGAGATTCTGACAAGAGTTTAGAAAGCCAAACGAATTAGTTTTGCAAAATAAATGCACGAGAAGGACTACATCTTAATTTTTACAATGCAGGATTAGGGCTAAGGTGGGGGCAGATAAGCACTCTTGAATACCTGCCACCTTGGCCATACCTCCACTATTCAGCTTGTGAGACAGCACATCCACCTTCTCCTGCAGCTTGTCATACATTGTCACTATCTGGGCAACAGCACGGCGGGAGGACTCCACACGCTCCTGCAGCTGAGATTCTATCTCCTCACTGGTACTGCTGGCTAGAGTGGCCAGGAAGGAGAATGCCGGCTCCAGTCCTTCCCCTGGGAACATAAAGAGGTGAAAAAAAGTAGATGTGTTCTACAAGGTAGCATATCACTGATCTTTACAATCACAAAAAACAATCTCTGTCAGCCTTTAGAAAAGGACATCAGCATTGTCCACAGCTGAAATCCACCTTTTCCACTGTCCCCAGACTGGTGCCTCACCTCGTTCCCTCTCATCTTTGCGTTCCTGGTTACTGTCAGAGTCTGGTTCAGGTTCTGGCACCACCAGTGCTTTTCTTTCAGACAAAAGGTCTCCAAGGCCTTGGTCCAGGTCAAAGCGTTTAAGGATGATGCGGATATTTTCATCAAACTTAATGACGGGACAGGCAAGGCAAGACAAGATAAAGAAGAACAAGAGGAATGGAGTTATACAGGAAAGACAAGACAACAGTGTATATGAAGCAACAAAAGCTGTTACCAACCTGATTCCAGTATCGGTTGATGATCAGCAGAGAGGCATCATCAGTGGCCTGCCGACGCTCCAGCTTCTCAATGTGCTCCCGCAGCTCATCTTCGATGGCCTGGCGCTGGTCAAGCATCTCTGCGAGCTTCCGGTTCTTGGTCTGCAGGGTCCGGATGTCCAGCTCCTCCTGGGCACAGGCACGTGGGACAAAGGCCAGATCACAGAAGGGCTCATACTGACTGCAGAGGCATTTTTGCTTCCAGATTAAAAAAAACCAAAAGGTGGAGTGGGGGTATGCAAGGAACACATACCGTTGAAGAAACACCACCAAGTTTAATGGTCTCCACAGTGGTGCCTGAATCTTCAACTCCTGCCTTCTTCTCTGGAGGTGCAGAAGGGCCAGGCTCTCCAGCTGTTCGTTTATTGCCAATTCCAGACATGGTGGCCAAAGTGTACAGACTCCCACCTTCTCCAAGTTCTTCCTGAACATTAAAGAACACTATTTAAAAAAACATCATGTACACATCCACATGGCCAATTTGATTTGGGATTCCTAACATGCTGACCCATCATGGTAACAAGATGCCCAAAACAGAGCAGATCACGGAACTCAAGAGATTTTGAAAAATATCTGTTGGGAGGAAAGGATTAAAAGTGGAAAACTGGTAAGGAGGACTGTAAATCACTCAAGTGATTTGCAGCTGAGAATAACCCTTGATAAGCCAGTGATCCTCCGGCACAGGCTAAGTTTAAGGGTACCCACATCTCTGTGACTGCACCTCTGCCCAGGTGTTGCTTTGGGCATCCCATAAGTAGCAAGGTAATGGAAAAAAAATCTACTCCTTATGTTCTGACTGGGAGTTTGTGCCAGCCTGCACTGACTCACACATTCTGGTCCAACATTAAGCTGTAAAAGACACCAGCAGGATCAGCACTGCAAACAGAAAGTTGATGGGGAAAATAACCACTGCCCTGTAATGTTAAAATGAAAGCACTGTACCTTATCACACTCTTTGCAAAAAAAATCTTCATCCAGGTTCACTCTCTGCTTTTCTACATTAACAAAAACAAAGCAGGTTAGACTTTAGCAAACAGCTGAGACAGTATGTGGCGCCAGTTCACTGCTCAACAACCAAACTATTCCTTTGAATCTACACACAAAGCCAGTTGAAGCTGAGGGCAGCAACTCCCTGGAAATAAATGAGCCCTGTACTTAGAGAGCTCACAAATCCTACAGAACTGAAAAGTAACTTGGAGCAAAGGCTTGAAAAGACCCATTCCAAAAGCTTTCCTGTGTACCAGGAGAGATGCAGACATGTTTGAAGAGAACCCATTCCTAGCTCAATGCAGTCTGAAAAGGTCTGGACTAATAGAGAATCATAGACCAGCTGAGGCTGGAAAGGAAGACTGGAGGTCACCTGCCTTGTGCTCCTGCCAGAAGCAGGCTCAGCCAAAGCAGGTTGACAAGGACCCTCTCCAGGAAGCCTGAGCATCTCCAGGCACAGAAAATTAGCCATGGTTCTGAGCAGCCTCTCCAGCACTTGATCACCCTCAACATTAAAACAGGCTTTTCTCATGTATTAACAGTATTTCCTGTAGCTCCCTAAAATATTATTGAGCAAAATTACAAGTGTATCCTCAAAGGACACACAAATGGAGCAGCTGGAGATGAAAAATAGAACCAATTAGATCTTCACTAGTTGTGAGCTGCATTCTTCTACCACAGTCACTGATGCTGCGCCAGCCTCTAGACTGAATGAAACCAGAAGTGAATGAAGTGCAGACCATACCAGTAAAACCTGACTGTTCCATTTAAGTCTATAATGACATTTACAGTCAAACTAGGGGTTATGAACTGAACCGTCCAGTTCTTATCTGCTTTAACTGAGCAGTTGTACTGAAAGCAAGAAGATGTATTTTGAAGATGAAGCTTTGTCAAATCTCAGCATTTCACAAGCATCTCAGCTTGGCATTGCCCCTCATCACATGCAAAATAGCATAAAGATGACTTATAAGTGAGTTACTGAAACAGCACATATGGGGATTCTGTAAGGTATCTTTTTCCAGCAAACCACCACTGTCCACTGCCTTTCACACTTCTTGTCCACAGACAAAATACCCCTTCCACTTCCTCCTGGCACCACTCCCTTCAGCTCCAGCTCCCTCTCACCACCTCCTCATACCAGACCCCAATCCATTCATTTTTTATGGCCACAGACCCTCTTTTCATAGAATCACAGAATCATTTAGAATGGGAAAAACCTCTGAGATTGAGACCAACTTATGAAGCAACACCACTTTGTCAGCCACACCACACTGAGTGCCACATCCAGCCAGGGACAGGGACTCCACCACCTCCCTGGGCAGCCCCTTCAAGTGTCTGACAATCCTTTCTGCTGCTCACACACAGAAGAGGTAAAGAACTCTAAGCATGAATGTACGACTCTTTGAATGTCAGATTTGTTTCCTTTTTGACACAAAACAGCTGATCTACTCTGCTAATGAACAAAGTAAGTTTTACTTACTCTGTATTTGCTTAAAAAAAAGATGGACTCCTGATGACAAACTCTATAGACTGAACTCGAATTAGATTTTCTCCTCTCACTTACTATCATTTTACAACTAAATCCAAAACCTTTATTACATCTGTGTCCACCAGATGTTCCTGCTATGATACAGAAACTATACCACACACATACAAACCTGTATTTATGTACAGACACAGAACAACAGAGATAAAAGTCCTGGGCATATTTAAAAAGCTGCTATTTTAGTTTATACTCCCCAGCAGGAACTCCAGTCAAACAGTGTTCCATCCACATGCCTAATGGAGATTTTTCCATGGCTTTAGGTCAAGCTCAGCAGGAATATATTAAGCCTGAAAAGAGAAAGGGGAAAACTGCCAACCCTCTGCTCTGCCTGGGCCTAGCGTGGCATGGCTGGGGTGCTGTGTCCAGTACTGGACACCTCAGTACAAAGACAAGGTGCTGCTGGAGAGGGTCCAAGTGACAGTCACTAAGATGATGAAGGCCCTGGAACACCTTTTTTATAAGGAGAGACTGCGACATCTGGGCCTGCTTAGTCTGGAGAAGACTGAGAGGAGAGCTCATTAATACACACAGATATCTCCAAGGTGAATGCCAAGAGTGTGGTCCAGACACTCTTCAGTGCTACCCAGCAACAGGATGAGGAGCAGTAGCCATAAACTAAAACGCAAGAAGTTCCACCTCAACATGAGGGAGAACTTCTTTCCACTGAGGACGGCAGAGCACTGGAACAGCTGCTCAGGGATGTCGCCGAGTCTCCCCTTCTGGAAACATCCCAGACCCACCTGGATGTGTTCCTCTGTCACATGCTCCAGCTGACTCTGCTTTGGCAGGGGGGGCGTTGCACTGGGGGATCTCAACCCGAAGGATTCTGTGATTCAGTTTCCCACACACACCAGCCGCTCCTACACCTCCTCCACTCTCGCACATCCCGAGGGGGTCCTGGCCCTGCCCCCGGCATCTTCCACAGCGCCACCCAGACACGCTGCGAGCCCGTCCCTCCCTCCGCGACTGTGCGCTGCCTCCAGCCCCCAGCGACCCCCCCTTCCTTCGCACAGCCACCTCCCGGCTCTCCCCGGCCCCGGCCGGCCCCACAGACCCGCCGCGGCCGCCTCGTCGCCGCCACCGCCTCCTCCTCCGCCGCGCCCGGACCTTTCCGCTGGCAATGGCCGCCGCCGACCGCCCCTTCCGGCCGCCATTTCGCCCTCACCCGTCATGGAGGCGCCGCTTTGCCCTCGCCCGACATGG
The DNA here is from genome assembly GCA_013397375.1 of Toxostoma redivivum. Taxonomy (NCBI): domain Eukaryota; kingdom Metazoa; phylum Chordata; class Aves; order Passeriformes; family Mimidae; genus Toxostoma; species Toxostoma redivivum. Next base: position 23,496 of record VXBI01009834.1, read on the forward strand.
TGGCACTGCCGCGGCACTGGACGCCGGGCCGCACCCGCACCAAAGATGGCGGAGCGGGCGGAGCCGTCCCCGCCCACACGCGTCCCCGGCGGAGCGGCCGCCTCCCTGCCCGCCCCTGGGGCCGTGTCCCGGCCAGGCGCGGCGGAAAGGGCGGTGGAGCTGCTCAATGTGGGCTAAACGTTCTCTGCCCGCCGTGGTGTGGGAGCAGGTCTGGACAGTGATATGCCTCTGCATTTGCCACTGGACAGGCCACACCCTTACTCCCCTTCAGTAGCGAGAATGTTCTACTTTCCTCAATGTTGTTTGTAGATTAACTGTGTGAATTGTTGAGCGGAGACAACGCAGCAGATGAGGGAAAAAATACAGGAAAAAAATCTGAGCGGTAAGGAGAGAATTAGGGGTATTAATAATACTTGTATTAATACTTGAAATATTCTGTGTAAAAGAGAGCCTAGCAATCCCATACTAGTGCAGAGAACTGAGAAAGTCCTGCACCAATTTGCAATTAGCGTTTACTAGTAGTGTGACAAGTAGGGCTGCTTTTTCCTGAACCTCACAGGTTCAACCAGTCCTTCACTTCCAATTGCTACACGAGAGAGTTAAGCACGTTACTAAAGTACAGTTGGTTAAGAAATTGAGTGAAGCAGAGTGTTTCTTGGAAAGGATGTGCACTTGTTTTTAGCATAAGCAGAGGGGAGACTGATATGAAGCAAACTACCAAAGACCTAGAGATGAACTGAATAAAAAACGTTATGTAAGGAACAGACTAGAGAGGAGACAATTTTGAGCTTGCAGTGTTGGTGTGTCTCAGGCTGTGGCCACAAAAGGGCTCTTGGATGGACTGATTCTCCTGTGAACAAGAAATGCACAGCCTTAAGAAAAGGATTGTGCTAAGCTTCACCCATTACCTGTTCCAAACCCCTATGCCAAATCAAAAGGGTGTACAAAACCTCAATATTGTCTCTCCCTCAAGCTTTAAGAGTTGTAGCATCCATCAATTTGCTGTGAAAGCCAAACACACAGGTGTGAAATGCATCCTCTTTGGTAAGGTAGGAGGTGGAGACACAACGTTGTGAACTATTCACATATTACCCAGATGTGTCTGCAGATAAACAGGTAAATTTAGAGCTTGGCACACCCAGGACAGGACCTAAAGTGATCTTTGATCCAGTAGAACTGTGCTGCTTCCAAGAGGAAAGGCCCTTTGGGAGATGGTATGAGAGCTGGTATCTGTCACACCTGTTGGTGAACCTGAGATTGTGGTGACCAGAAGGCTCTGCCCTTCAGGGCAGAGGGAAATACTCTCTTTTTCGAGAACATTTGTGTACCTGGAGTCTGCTGAGTAAATAGCAGAGTCAGCTCCAGGTGCTGTCAGTAGCAGATGAAGAAAGGGATTGCAGGTTGCACATTCTCAAGGAAAGAGGTTGGACAAATGGACCCAAGGACACAAGAAGCAGCCAGCCTTAGATAATAAGGTGGAAAAGTGACATCTTCAGGCAACCAGTGACTGGGCAAAGCAAAACAGTACCCAGAACATTCACCGCAGACTAACTGCCCTAAAAGAGATAACCAGATTCCAAATTCAACGGAGCAAAGCCCTGTACATTAATATTTCTGTGGTAAAGGTGTATTTTTTTGTCAGCACACAAATTAGCCTTTCATTTTCTAGGTTAACTGGAACCACAGCAGTTACTTTGTGATAACGCAGTGCCAGGCAGGCACAGGAGATGAGATACAAAACAGAGCCCTCAGTGTGTCCTGTGGCAGCTGGCACATCTGTTCAGTATCTACTGATCAGATCATAGAGGTGAAGTAAAGCAAGGTAAAGTCTCAGAAAGAAAAAAAAAAAGAAGAAGGAAAAACTAGGAAATTCATAATAGTGGAACATACTTCCAAATAAAAGTACTAGATTTGTCATATGTGTATATAGGTCTTTGAGTTCAAAGCAAATGTAGCTCTCTTCCTAAAAACAATTACAATAGATAAATAAAAAGGATGAAGGGCTTGTACTGAGCTTCCTAACCTCCTTAATTTCCTCATACACTGGCTACAGGCAGGGTGATTATATCTTGCTCTGCCATTTTGATCAATAGTGCTTTGAAGCAAAAAGAGAAACACCAGTGTCTTAAAAGACACTTTCTTAATGCTGATTTGTGCAAGAGGCACTTTCATGCTACCAAAGTGTGATAAGCAGTAAGAAGATTAATTTTAAAAGCTGACCTTTAAAGCACAAAGCTTCAGTCCTTGCTCAAAATTTTGTCCTTTAGGTTTGTTTTGGTCCCCTCCTTGTGGCATGACTTTATCCTTACATCATTGTAGCTAAGGATGTGCTGTAAAAATAGAATAATTTTTGGTTTTTCTCTCAAATATTGTGAATTAGCCTATGTTGTTGCTGTGGGCATTAAATGGAATGAAAGGTGCTGCTGCAGGATGCTGTGCTAGGTACACATTAATTAGGGACAACAGTGGAACTGTATTTGATAATATTGGGTACTTTACCTAATGATATCCACCCAGTGCAGTGTACATCAGAGCACGCAGAAATGTATCACTCCACAGCATCCTTGATCTAGCCAACAATTGTTTATGTTATTTAGGATGTTATATTTCTCTTGACAGACAAGCTGACTGTAATAATTAGTAAAAGATTCGTGTCAATCATAGAAGCACTGGGGTTTGTATAAACCAGAATACCAAGTTCTGAAGTGAAGCATGGACACTAGATAAAGGAAATTATATGATAAAATCATTCTGTTTAAAATCACCTTGTTATATTATGTTACATTGTATTATGTTATATTATGTTGTATTATGGTATGTTTTTCCTAATAAGTTGTATCAGCTACCAGCTTGCAAAATCAGACTTCACAACAGCCCTTCCTGCCTTTGTGTACCTCAAGAGCCAGACTTCCAAAGCTTCACAGGAGGTTATCTAGCAGGACCAGATGGTTATCTGTGATTGATTATTGCCTGGAAGCCTGGTGAATTTGTATATGTTTAGTTTAACGCCTGGAGGCCTGGTGAATGTTTATTCACCACTGCTTACCCAGCAAAATTGGGACAGCAAAGAACATAAAAAATATTGATTACGATGGGAGACCATACTACAAAAAGGAGCTGCAAACCAAGTTCGGTGGGATGTCGATTGGGCAGTGACCTCTCACGTTCCCCCAGCGCACTGCTTGCTCTGTCTATATCAAATAAAGCAATCTAAATTTTGCTAAATATCGAGACTCTTGTCTCTCATTTATAACATGACTAAAGAAAATGAACACACATAAAGCTGTAGCCAGTGCATTTGAACTGAGTTCTTGCTTTTCCATTGAAAGAAATTGCACTACTTTTTTCGATGATGATGATATGATGATGATTAAAATTATATACTTATTCTTATCTAGGTAGCATAGTAGGATAATTACAACACACTTCTGGGAAGAGAGACACTGATCATATTTTGCCCAGGTATAGGAAAGAAATTCCATTGTCACCTGACCAGAACAGACTTGGATAGAAATGTTTCAGTTGTTTATATATGCTTTACAAAATTTTTCATTTTCTTTTGCTTTGTTATGTTCCTTCCCTAGTTGTCTTCCTCCTGTAGAGAAACACTTGATGCTAAATGGAGAATATATATGTCAATTGAAGGAGTTGTCTCACTCCACTGACACCCAGATCATCGTGGCAGGCAATCTAAAAAAGACAGAATGAAAGATTCCGGTCAGAGAACCTCAGGCTGGGAAGTCTCAGCAGGGATTATTAGCGATTGCCTTGCTGTCTCACTGCCCAGCTGCCATAGTGATCAGGAGAAATAAAAAAAACAGGAAATAAGCACAGGCTTTACTGTTTTCTTCCCTTTTTCTCACTTTTTTTTTGGTTTGTTTGTTTTCGTTTGTTTTATTTTGATTTTTGTTTTGTTTTGGTTTTGGTTTCTGGCACTAGACCACCTTAATTTGCTGTCTGTGCACAGAGGATTCTTGTGTGCAAATGGTCCTGGAAATAGTGCTGTGAAGAGTTACCTGTAAAGGAGCTTATGACCACTATCCATACTTATTTAATTGCAGTAGATGTATTTGAATTTTAAAGACAAGCTCTTCATAAGCCTGGTAAGCTTTTTACTAGTACATTTAGAGACCAGAGAAAGAAAACAAGTTGTGTTCAAAAATATTAATTACTCAGCAGTGAAAATTACAGAATTCACAAAGTCAGTTCTAAAAACTCTAATCAACTCTTGCATCTTTATACTAGCTGTTATAAGTGCATGACATGTTGTTGGCTCTTTGCAAATATTAGGATAAATGCTGTATGTATAATGTTAAAATAGCATTTCTATATGGATATAGTTTTTATTCTTCTTTTTCTTCTCTCTGCTAATAGCAAAAGTTAGGCATACGTTTTTAGAGATGGTATGCTTNCTAGCCAATGTAGCTCTTGTCATTATAGTAGGTTTTCCTTCTAGATCATGGACTAGTCACAGACTTTTATATCTTGCTTAAGTCTAACCTTTCTTTCAAACAAAAAATTTACCTGAATAAATGAAAAATAAGACTTAAGAGTGAAGTACTTGAAGCTCCATGTTACATCTATTATTAGGTGGAATGAAAAAATTCAGCTAGATGGAATTTAAACCTCTTAAATTTCAAATAGTGCTGGCCCGTAGAGATTTGAAGCAGTTTTAAAATAATCATAATTTGATACAATTTTCCTGAGAGTCTTTGTGTAGTTAAAACCTTGTATGAGTGGTACTCAGACTTTCCAGCTAGACAGGCCATTTTTCTCATTCCAGCATCTGACCCTTAGTTTCAGAAGTGCTCACTTAAAATTTGCACTGAGAGAAAGAGCAGAGAAGTTACTAACACTCTGTGCTTCTCTCACGGGTGCAGAATTTGTTAGTGAATAGTGCTCAGTGGCATACAAAATAACTCTATTTTGCAAGAGAAAGTAAAAGTTTTCCAGCAGTCCTTGGACTGACTGAAAGTCCTCCTGACTCTCAGTTTGGAAATCTTCTGGTTTGCCTTTTCACCTCATTCTTTTTTTAGCATCAGCATCTTTCTTTAGCAAAAAGTACACTGTTCCAGGTCATCCTTTTATGTTGCAAGACAGAGCAAGTCGCTGAGAGCCAATGCATTTTAACAGATATTTTGAAGAGACACTAGTCTTTATGTCTAAATTAAAATATTTGTCCTTTTCTTAGAAATACTCTGTGGTCTGCAAAAGTCAGAACATTGGAGCAAGACAGGAAGGAGGTTGAATCACCAGAGCATATGCCACTAAACTGGCCAAGGTACATCCATTTCTCTGAGTGTCACCAGGCTTGCAGTATTTCTGTAGTTCCATCATCATTTAACACATTCCTATGTTGGCTCACTCTGGTATTCTTTTAGCTATGAGCAGCCTTTTCTAATGCTTTGATCAGAGAAGCTAAAGAAGCATAGAAAAAGGATTTCTCTGGCGGGGAGGGATGCCCAATACTCTCTAAAAAGTGAACTGGACTACAGTGAGTGTATTTCTGTCATCTTCAGATGTGTGCATCTTGGGTAGAAGAGATTACAGGAACAGTATTTAATAATTCATCTGCAAGATGAATTAGTTATTGGCAAGAGCCTGAAAAGTCTGTCTGTGGTTGTATATAGGAGACTCTACAGAGGGAAGACTTGAGAAATACATCAAGGGTGGTTAGTCCTGAAAAGAACCAAAACCAAATACATAGACCAGGAAGAAAATAAGATTAAAATATTTCAGCCTTTTTAGAGAATACTAGTGTACCCTAGACAGCCAAGCCAGCATTAATCCATCCCTACTGGAGCTGTGTTTCCTCTGAGTATTGCTGTCTAAAGTTGAACACAGTGGCCCTGATATGTAAGCTCATTATGCCTCCAGTAATCAGCAAAGGACTTTAAACACTTCTTGTCCCCCGTGATCAATACTGAGTCTAAAAGAAAAAAAAAGAAAGCCACTGCCATTCTATGTAATTTGCTTGTCCTCAATATTGTATTTCTATTCAAAATAGCCATCAGAAATGTCTGCTGCTTCTTACAAAAACAGAATGTAAGCAAGAAATATTAATTGAGGTTTCTCCCCTATAAATAATTAGCAGGGAAAGAAAATTTTAAAAGTTAGCTTTTGAAGAGAATAGGAGGTACCTACAAGGAGAATGTATCCATTGTGCAGCTGGCAGTACAGGAATAACCAGGCAATTGTTATCATCTGGTTTCTGTATTCCTTCATCTGTGAAGGAATAGTGCTGTCATTACAGAACTTCTCAGAGCATTTGTGAAAGTGGTACAGCCTTTGCAGGTTATGTACATACTGGTATGACAGGTTATGCTAAACACATCATTCATTGCTCCTGCTGGAATGCAATGGATTTGGATTTTTTTGTAAGGAGACCAGCCTTACAAAACTTTTTTTCCTGTGTCTCTTTTTTTTTTTCCCCTTTCCTGTCTTTTCACATCTTCCTCCTTGTCCCTAGTAAGTTGAACACACTTCTCAAATTTAATTGCAACTGAAGGAGGTAAGCCCCAAACATGTTTGCTGCTGTGTACTTCAGGCAGTGCCTTGCAGAGCAGAGCTGAGTGTGTCCATCCTGCTGAGCAGAACCTTACGACACCCCGACACCCCGAACAGGAAGCTCTTTGTTAGATTTGGTGACTGAATAATCAGCACAAGCAGCTTAAAATCACCTGGGGTGTGCATACCCTCCTGCCCTTGCCTTCTGGTAAAAAAAACATGAGGTAGTAGGAGGAAAGCCAAGGAATCCAGAGGGGACAAGGAACCCAAGCCAGGAGTAAGGATAATTTGACAGTGATGCATAGGGCACAAATAGCACAACTTGGAAGACACCGGGCTTCTCAGTTCAGCTCCCCCAAGACCATGAATTTCTGCCCTGCCTGCACATTGTGCAAGGATCTAAACACCACCTGCCAGGTTTGTCCTGCCTCTGACACTCATGCTTATGAAAAGCAGGAGCTGTACCTGATCTCAGGCAAAGCAAAAGAAAATATTATTCCCATTCCCCTGCACAAATGCTCAGTGCCATCAAAGCTGTTTCAGAGGATGGCAGAGAGGAAAGGTGCTTTGGCAGTGGAAAATACTGGGATATGGAAGGTTGGGCTGAACCTTTGCTACCCAGATAAATTCTCATCCCAAGATGTTTTTCTGGTCATAGCTTTTAGTCCTGTCCTGTTGTTGTAGAGGGTGAATAATTTCATAAGTAACTATTTCTTCTGAGCATTTCAGGTTGCAATTCGGTTACTGCAGGAGCAGTCGAGTCTCCAAATGTTCATTTCTGCTTTCCAAAGCCCCCCCAGCTGTGCTCACAATGCTATTTGGTGTGGTGAACTGAAGGGGCAAAGTGACCCACCTAAGACATAACCCACCAGAATAAAAAGTTTATTTTTTAGCTACATCACTGTCCTTTATGGTTGTGCACAGCAGGAGACAGCACCATGATAAGAACAGATGAATAGTCAGGAATGACAGGCTTCCACTGTCATTCTGTACCACTGCCCCAAAATCACTTGAGACTCTTCTCCATCAGTCTTTTGGGTCTAACAGAAGCTGTTTGAAAGAAAGAATTGTTAAAGGATGAAAGTCAAGTGTACCCTGAAAAGCGTACAAGTGAGCAAAGAGGGAGCTGGAAATCATGCAAAATTGCAATGACCTAAATATTTATTCCCA
>VXBI01009835.1:0-43068 GCA_013397375.1 Toxostoma redivivum
ATTTATATTTAAAGTAAATATTAAAAATTGAATTCTCTCACCACATTTATTTTAATGTTCAAGTTCATTAAATATTTCACACACAGCTTTACATGAGCTGCCCTTGGATATCACAGGTCTAAAGGGCAGCCTGATTTTGGTGGTTGAGCACGAGTGTAGTAAAAAAATAAAAGGTGCAATCAGGAGCTTTCCCACATGGTTTGGAGCACTGGCAAAGAATCCCTCAGATAATAAAAAATTACTCATGATGAGATTTCCCTAGCACTGGGGGAACGTGATCAGAGAGCCACACCTGAAACCTTTCAGACAGAGCTCCCCATCTCAGACTTTGCTCCCAAAACACCCAAGAGTCCTTGGGGGACATCCACCAGTGAAGAAAAGGTGAGAAGTAGAGTCCACATCCAAGGGGACACACCACAGGTGGCACCTGGAGGGGCTTTAGGGACATCTGTGCCACTGGGGAAGCCCCAGCACAACTTACAGCACTCTGCCATTGCTGGCCCTGGTCACCACGAGGCCGAAGGGGTTCTGCTTCAGCTCCACCCTGTAGCTGGGGCCAGAGGCTGCCGAGCCCTGGAACGGCTTCACGTGCTCGTGAGGGACCTCGAACCTTTGTGCCTTGGGGTCGGTGATCTGCACACATCCACACAACACAAGGGATGGCCCTTGGCAGGTTCATCCCTGATGCACATGTTTTCCACCATTATCCATGGTTCTGGCTCACTTCTATCCCAGTCTTCTCTTCTGCTTTTATTGTTATTCACTTCCAAGTTTAATTACTCATTTTCGGGCTATTTTCTTCGAAATATTTGACTCTGTGTTTCCCTGGCTCATCAGGAACCTCCTGCAGGACAAAGTCTCCCAATCCCACAAACCACTGACACCCCACATCCATGGCACAGACTCTTGAGCTGTCCATAGAAAACACAAACCATTGGAAAAACTAATCCTGTCTGTCAAAATGACTGAGTGATGTAACCGGGCCACAAACAAAAAGTAAATAAATACACTTAACCCCCAAATCTTCCTGTGATGAGGACAAATGGTAGATAGCAGAAAAGCTGAGCTTTTCAAAGGTCTCAGTGATTTTTCATGCAGAATTCCCACTGTGCCTGTTAACCTGAGGCATTGCAACAGCAGGCAGGACAATGAAAGAATTTCAGTGGGAATCCTGAGAGTGCTCCAGGGGCATCAATTCAATCCTACACTCCCTGCACAGGCTGTCGGGTTTTGCCTTTTTCTGGCCCAGAGATGGGGCAACTGAGAGGTATTTAAAAAAACTTTTATTCCATTTTCAGTCTCATATGAAGGGTGAGACAACACAGATGTTATAATTCACGCCATCACAATCAGAAGCAACAATTTTCTAATTGCAATACCCTCTAAAAGCGTTTCTTGGCCAATCAAGCTTTTGTCATATCATGCTGTAAATGCTGTAAAATGCCTTCAAGCCAATCATCTAAAATCACCCCTCATGAGTTCTATTACAATGCATCTTTCATAGTTCTATTTCTCCCAAGTATCTGGTCTAATTTGCAAGGCCATCCTTTAAAACTTTTTTCCAGCTCTATTTCTCTCTCAACAACATCTGTCCTATTCCATGGCATCTCTAAGTCAGCATTTCTTATCTCCAGGTTTGCATACAGGTGTGTGAGCCTTCTGTCAGCCCTGAGAACTCTCTCCAAACCCATTTCCCACCTCTCCCAGAGACAACAGACCTTGGGGCAGAGGGGGACAAAGGCTGACCTTGAATCGGAAGCGGTTCCGTGTCTGATACTCTGCCGTGAGCAGCACGGTCTGGATGTCATTCCCAAAGAGGGAAGGGGATGGCAGCCTCTTCAACGTGGCCTCAAACCCTTGGGAGACAAGCAGGAGGTGTTGGGTGGAATGAATGGGACAGCAGGGCGTGGGAATGGACCCTCTCCCTGTCCCTCCCTTCCCCAAAAATCCCATAAATCCCCCCCAAAAAACATAAACCCCCGCAAAATACAATAAAATTACCACTTTTCCCAATCCCATTTTTCCCATTCCCATCCCCCCAAAATCCTAAAGAACCACCCTCCAAAATCCTGATAAAATGGACACCACTGAAAAGAGCCTGCCTCCCCTCTTTGCCTACTCTTCAGAGTGTTACATATATTAGTGAGATTGCCCAGTAACGTGGGCCATAATAAACACAGTACACACTCGGTGTTAAGGCATATTATAGATAATAATTTTTATATTAGAGACATGAGGTGGTGTCCCAGCTGTTCAGGAGCCTGGCAGCCCCGAGCTCACCTGCCTGGGTGGATCTCTGGGAGCCCTGCACTTGGTAGCCGTGTTTGGGAGAGAAGAAGCACCAGGGCACGCTGGAGTCATTCTGGGGGCTCCAGCAGCAGCCACGGAGGGAGCAGGTGCTCTGAGCAAGGAGGAGGGGCAAAAAATCAGCTGGGCTGGCACAAATAAATCCATACCAAACCAGTTAAAGTGCACATTTCACCCCAAACACCAAAAACCTTGGTAATTCCTGCACTCAGGTCGAGTCCTCCCTTGAAAAACTCTACTGGGTGAGCTCAGTGGCACAGAAAGAACTAAAGATGATTTTTTCTGGATTCAGAGTAACTGATTATTGAATGTGCATTATTTCTTATGACCACAAGATCCACAGGTAAAATAAACATTTTAAAAGAATTACTGAAACTTTTGAGCTGTGACAGAGCAGAGTTTGACCAAAAGTCACGCACTGGAGAGAGTGCGAAATTTATTGTGGGATTAACATCTAATAAATATAAATATATGCATAATTGAACATTGTGTATAATAATTTTAATGTAATTTTCCAGTATCAGAAATATTCAGATTGCTTCTGCATAACGTCAGATTGAGATAATTAAAAAACCCAGAAAAACAAACAACTATTGTTTCAAGCCACTGTCTCAGAGTAGTGGCACCAACCTTTACACACACATTCACTAAAAAGCTGCAATTCCTTTGCTTTGCTGTTAGAAATTAACTTGCTGTGTGTGAGGTTGTTTGGAGATAAGATTGGAGCAATTCATCACAAAGTTTCCTCCCATTTTCTCTTCTTAAACCTCCATTCATTACTTGGGGCAAAGGACAGTGGCAAAGAGTGATGTCCATCACTGATCTCAGGTATCCAATTCCAAAAGGGACAATTTCAAATCCTCACTTTCCACCTGTCCACCACCAGAAGCTCCTTCTGCCTTCATCTCATTGTGCTCAAATGCTTTTGGTATTTGCAATAAATATTTAAAATATTCTGCAGCTTGAAATAGGCAGACATGACCCAAAACCTTCATTCCTGCTGTCTTTGTTTTATGGTCAGTGAAGGTTAAATTATTTTCAGAGGCTCTGGACAGATAAAAAGATAAGAAAGCTGCAGCCCAGCAATCAAGCAGGTGCTGAAGGAAGCACTGAGGGAGCTCACAAAGACATTGGCTGGGGAAGTCTTGGAGCATTTATTTGATAGTGGTTTTACAGAGCCCAGAAATCCCTCAGAACCACCCAAAATCAACCCCAGATTCAACACACAGAGAAATGTTTTTCTCTCTGTTGTGGATTCATCCCACCAGAAAATATTTGGTGTCGTTTCCATCAGGTTCCAAGCCAATAATAAGGGTTGGGGGAGAGATGTAGGGATCCATTTCCCCCCTTTGATGAACAAAGCCCTTTGCAAGGCTGTGAAAAGCCCAGGCTCACTTCCCAGATCCCACCAGGAGAGCTCCCCATCTCCCACTTAGGAACTATTGCAGAGTAAAGGAGAGGAAGCCCCAAACCCTCCAAGACTGCAGAGATCACAGCTTTAGTCCCTGACTTCATTTCCCACATATACGGGGGAATATCCTAAATACCAGAACAGATTTGCTACTTCCATCTTCTTATCCCTTCCCAGACCAGTGACCATCCCATAAAAAGCAGAAGAAACTGAACTGATTTCCCTAAAACCTGGCAGTTCAGGCATCCACATTCCCAGCTTCCTAAGCACCTTTTTCTTTTCCCCAGCTATTTCTCCTGCATACTTCTCTACCATTTTCAGCAGTCCCTTCACAGTCCAGTGATATTTTTCCAGCTGGACATTATCGTGGCAGATTTATATTTTTGTGGCATATTGAGCTTCCTGCACAAGGAAGTAAACACAGGAGCTGAGGATTGGTTACCCTGGCTCAGGGGAAGGAGCAGAGTTCACCAGAGACACTGGGGAGCCTGTTGTAAAAGCAATCATCTGCTATAAATAAAGCTGTGATGCCAGCCTGTGAGCTGTAAAAGCAGCACAATAGATACCAGCATCCAAAGCTTAATTAGGAAATAATCCTGGATACCAGGAGGCTGTTTACACTGGGTACAGCATGAGCTGAGCACCAAGGGCTCAAAGAAGAGCGTGGCCACGTGCTCCACTGAAATGTGCTGCTCTGTGCATCCACACAGGCCTCAGCCAGCAGGGTGTTTTGGGAAGAAAAGCACAGAAACCAAGCCCAAGCCAACAATTCCCCCTTCCCTGAGCTCTCAGAGGGGTCAGCCTGGCCTATACAAGCTCTGCTCAGTGGAATTCTTGTTTTATTGGTGTGTTCTGCTTGTCTGATCAGACCTCCTGGCAGTTTTCTACAGCAGTGAATAGTTCCTAAATATCTTCCTTCTTCCATCATCTCTATCCTCACCAACCACATGATCAGATTAAAAAAAAATCTGTTTTCTTTCTTATTTACTTCCTTTCTCTTTTATGCATTTCTTCCTTCCTTCCTCTTCTTCTTTCCTTCTTTTTCTTTCATTCATTTTCTTTCTTCTATTTACTTCTGTGTTCTACAATTTTACTCATTTTCTGGCTCCATCCTGGACATCTTCAGTGATTAATCAAGGCACATACTAAATCTTCTACACCAGCTTAGCCAAATCATTTTTCCCAACTGCTGTTTATTCTGAAAACCATTACCACAAACCACTGCAGAAGAGTGATGCAGGGACCTGCAGTTTTACAGGTTGCTGCATTAATGCAGCCTGACACAACCAAACCAGGGAAAAACTTCCAGGGAAGAATGGACACAGGAGTGAATGGAATCACTGGGATGGGATTCTGGCTTTCCTCAGGGAGTAAAGGTGATATTTATCTCTAACCCTGTCAAATCTACTGCCTGATCTTCACTAATACTCAGGAATCATTTCTTTTACCTCTAATTCCAGATCAGGCACCCTCAGTGCTGCAATCTGCATCTACTTTTCTGCTGGCAGCTATGATTTGATTGTTTTTAATTCTCTCCTAGCAGCAGCCTTGCAGCTGCAAGCAGAGCACCACTGCTTCCCTCCCTTCACATGGGGTGATGGTTCAAAGGCAGCAATTACAGATTTAAATGATCTGCATGGCTTCTCCTGCAGAGCTGAGCCTGTTCCTGGGGCAGGGAAGGAACCTGAAGAGTGGAGGAACAGGCTGTGATTTGAACCTTTCCTAACCCATCCCCTGCAGGACTTTATTGAACTACAAATCATTACAAATCCCATGGCCTGAGAGGCTTTAACAACAGTCAGCTCTGGAATTAGGTGGGAATTTCCTCTGAGGTTCAGACAGCTGCTTCACAATTTTTACACCTCTGTAAAATAGAACTAACCCACATTTCACTGTTTTTGGGTTTTTTTCCTAAGCTGTCCCTCTCAAGATCAAAGAAAGATACCAGGCATCCACCAGCAAATAAAATCCATAATAAAGATGAAAAATAATATTTATAAAAAAAATAGTCTTTCAAGAGTAACTATTACAGAAAGGTTCTCAATGTGAAAGCACTGAAAAATAAAGGGCATCATAAAATCATGGAAGGGTTTGGGTTGGAAGGGACCTCAAAGCTCCTCTCATTCCAATTCCTTCCATGGGCACAGAAACTTCCACCATCCCAGGCTGCTCCAAGCCTCATCCAGCCTGACATGATGCTTTTCACTGGGGATTTTAACTCAGAGATTCTTAAGCCACGAGGCTTTTTCCATACTCTGCTGTCTCAGACACCCCAGCCAGGAGAGGAAGGCACTGAGATCCAAACTGGGTCTGAAAGGAAACTCTGACCACATCTTGTTCATTTTAAAATTGCACATCTCAATAAAGCCCATCACTTCTGAATTATTATAAACACCAGTCTTTGACCATCACACCAAATGAAACCATTCAGAAAAAGTTGTTATAAACCAGGAGTGACTCTTTTAACTGCTTGATGTCTGACCAAAATTTTTGCCACCTCTCCCCAAACCAGACTTTCTGTCAGTAAATAGCTCTGCAGGATTTGAACTCCCTTGCAAACACTGGGGCAATCACAGATTTAAACAGGTTAAGGAAATTCCTTACCTACTAGAGACAAATTACACTTTTATAAATAAGCAGGAGGTTTTATGGGATGAAATCTATTTTCTAATATTTTCCAGAATGTTACCAGACCTTTGTTGCTAATTGATCCGGGATGCAATCAATTCTCTCTGCTACTGGTGTATTCTGACATTGGGGGTAAAAGTCTGTCAGGGAAATAAAGGAATGGGTTAGCACCAGGAATAACTTGATTCCCTAACAAATATCAGAGATTCAAATCACTAGCAACCATTGCTTCTGTGATTTATTTTTACCTTTGCAAAATGGCCCACAATTATTTCAGATATCAAAATTACCTAAGTGTTCAAAAACTTATAGTTAAATTTTCATAATTTCATTTCATTAGTCCACTTTTCAGCGACTCCTGTGGGTCAATGTGCTCTGCTACAATGAAAATATGTGCAAAATTAAAATTGGAAGAACTTTTCTTAAACTGGGCTGTCATGGTGCTCCTTCCCCTGAGCCAGAGTTTTCCATAGGAGCTGGAATTGCAATATCAGGGAAAAGCACCTTAAAGCTCCATTAAAATGTTCCTTCAGATTTCAGGTTTGTGGGACTGAATTTAAGGTGGGCAGCTTTAGCTGATTAAAGGGAACACTGGAGGTTAATTTCTGTAGTTGAGAATATTGTTTTTGTCTGGAACAAGGGCTGCGCAGTGCAGGGATGTGCCCTGGGCTGAGATGGACACACCTCCAGATTTGCCTCTTTGCATCAGCTGCACTTGTGCTTTTTGGTCAAGAAAACTCTTAATCTTGACAGAAATAGGAAAAAAAAATGCAGATACGAGTCTGGATGGGCAGTTTTACTAAAACACTGAGGTGTTTGCCTTCTACAAGCAATAATTTTTATTTTCAGCCATTTTCACCGCCAATCTTTTTGTTCATTCCCTGTGTGTGAATGAAATTACTCAGACAAAATGGAGCTGGAAGTAAAGCAGGTGCTCTGCACACCCCTGGAACACAAGGGCTTCCTGATTTATCAGTGCATTAGCAAGAAACACTGTGGGATTTTAACATTATTATAATGTTCCATGCAATTTGGTCACTCCCACTTCGGGATGAGGGAGATTTTTTTCAGTGTTATCTTTTTTAATTGTCAGAAAATTGAAATTATCGGAGCTCCGTGTTCCTAAAGAATGTCCAATCAGCGGAGGGAGAGATAAAAGATTTTCCACGATGATAAATCCCAACTCATGCCACTTATTGCATTCACAAGTGGTAACCTTGATTGTATTATCACAGGAAGGACAGGCCATGATCCACCTTTGGGTAATGATAAAAGAGCCCTGAGTCAGAGCTGAGCAGGTCTTTGGCTCCTGCAGCAGCCGTGGGAAGCACTCACCTGGAGATTTGACTCCGGGCTCTCCCGTGGCCAGCAGCCCAACGAGGACACAGGCCACCACAGTCACCACTGTGAACAGGGCAATCAGGCTGAGCTCCAGCCCACTGAACTTCCTGCCCATCTAGGAACCCACAAAAACTCCATCAGGCACAGCAAAACACAAGGAACCTCTATGAACTACATTTCCAGTTTATTAGATTAGCAACATCTGTAAATTATTCCAGTTTTAAGCCACATCACCTAATCCTGAGGCTTAAATAAAATGCTCCTTAAAGGCTACAAGCAATAAGTCTCCAGTTCAGGATAATTCTCCCAGTGCAGATTATTAAATTATTATACCATTATAACAGTAGTATATATAGTAGTCTATATACTACAATCATAATATAGTAAATATTAGTGTATAACAGTAGTCTATATACTACTATCATAGTATAGTAAATATTATATTTATATACAGTAAATATCATCATATAGTATACATATAACTACTATATATAATATTAATGTATAACAGTAGTCTTTATACTACTATCATAGTATAGTATATATATCGCTATTTTATATATATTAGTATAATAGTAGTCTATATGCTACTATCATAATAATTATTGAGAAATGTATTTTTCTCCCTGAAAATCACTTAACACAGAAAAACTTACTCCTGACATTAACCATGGAGTTTCCCACAGGTTGCTAAAATTCCTGAAACAGAAAACAAATACTGTCTTCTTCCCCTTTTTGTCCCCTTGCTAAACTTGTTTTTCTCCTTTAGAGCAAACACAAGTCTATTCATTTAAAAAGGAGGAACCTGATTTGTTAAAAATATACCTGAGAAAAGCTGGAATAAACTCTGAGGGTGTCCAGGACACATGGGAAAAGCAAGACAGAGGTAAATTGTTTATTTGTACAGTGGGAGAACAGATTGTGTACAGGCTCATGGCACAGTGGCTGCTGCTGGAATCACAACTGAAATGCGGCAAATAACTCCATGGAGTCAATGCCTTAAAAACCCGTGAAAAACACGAGGTTTTTCCAAATTCCTTTTGTATTTTTTTTGGTAAGAAAGGCACACTGTGCTGGCTCAGAGAACAACCCAGAGCCATCAACACTGAACTGTGCACCAGCATTCAACTGATTAAAACTAATTAAAAGTAATTAAAACTAATCTCAGCAGTCAGATCAATACACACTGGCAGCTACCACTGCATTTAGCTTGTGGTTAAAGGCATTTAACCTCATAAAACAGAGTTAAACACTGAGAAATTGTTTTTTTTTTTTTTTTTAAGGAAGTGTGGGAGCACATGTGCATTGTACTGGCACATCAGAACTTTTACATGCTTCAGTGATGATCCACGGGAGTGAAAAATACTTTGAAATGAACTATTCTGTGTGTGAAATAACAGTTTAAATCATTGTATGCTCCTGCTGCCGTTTTTAACCCTTCACACCCTAATATCCCCTTTTGCTGCGTTGCCCCAAATGATATCATCCTAAAACTTAAAAAAGCTAACATTCATTTTTCTGAAAAGCAGGATTTTATTTCAGTTCTTGTCATTAAAGCCTCCTATCTCATTGAATTCCAGTTCTTTCTTCTCCTGGTCTCCCTCCAAACCCTAAAACACTGTAAATAAATCCTTATAATGTATGAATCTAAATTCTGTTGTGTGATGAGCATTCACCAGCGAGACAAAGCTCTCCAGAACCTCATAAGCAATAAAATGAAAACCTTACCTTAAAGTTTCTGTGGTTCCTTCATCTGCTGCTCCTGACCTGAAGTTCACCATCAAACCTGGGGCTTTATGAGCTGCTCTTATCAGTTCTCAGCTGTGTTTGCAAAGCCTGGGCCAATGGCAGGCACAGCCAGAATTACAGGCAGATTACAGACACTCTTTGGACCAAACATTGGGATTATTGCAGTCCAGGGATTGCTGGTTAATTGATAATATGAAGCATCAGGTTCTGAAAACAAGAGAAAAGCAGCTGTGAAGTGCCAATCAGCTCATCCACTTGCATGGCTGGGGTTTTTTAATCTCTGCTTTCTCCATATCTTTGTTACTTTAACCTTCATTGAGCCCTCATGTTCCTCGTGTATTATTTCTGTATTATTAATCAGCACAAGAAGTCGTTAAACACTCCCAAATGAGGGAAAGAGCTGCTGAACACATTGTGGGGGAGAATCAAATTTATGACCATTAAAATTTTGATTGGAATTAACTATAAAATATTAATCTTAAATCAATATAAACAGATTTAAGGGGATATTACTAATAAATGTCAAAAGCAGATGAAAAAGATGAAAGATTAACACAGAAACGTTAAAATTTTATAGCAAAGAGGCTTCAATCATAACCTTTATATGAATCCTTCACACCTAGCTGGTTTTTGTCTTTCACAAATTATAGATGGGATTCTAACATTAAATCTGTATTTTCCAAAGGAAAGCTTTCAATTCATATTATTAAAGCATTTACAAGTGTTTTTCAATAATAAAGAAATGGCTGAGAAGTGCCACTTGCATCTCTTGTAATGCTCATGAATTTACTCCAATTCCTCCATCCCACAGCTCTGCCTGTGGAGCCCCAGGAATGAGAAATTTTCAATATTCCCTGATGAATCACTGAGGGATGGGCTCCTTTTCCTCAGTCAGAACATTAAGGAAGGAAAATCAATGGCACACACAGAGTACTGGGTCCTTCCTTCCTTCCTTCCTTCCTTCCTTCCTTCCCCTCAGATCAATGCCACCACTCCCAAGGACTCAGGTGAACAACAGGCAGAGTTTCCAAACAAACCTCACTCCTCCTTTCCAGGGGAACAACACCCATGTCCAAAAAAACTCTGGAAAAATTGCTAAAACTTGCTCAATCTGCTGCTTTGTGAGTGTCTGTTAAAATCCCAAAATGGTTTAGTGTGGGTTATGAGGATGATAATGGCTGGGGAAGCCTGAAGGGTTTGTTTGATGGATATTTGTTTTCCAAAGTTTATTTATTTCATTTGACTGTTCCAGGAAAGGCCTGGGCCCAGCACAGCATATTCCATGGGTTCTATTTAACAATCTCCCTGCCATCAATAAAACCATTTGCTTAAGTGCCTCCCTCAACTGGCAGAGCCACAGAGCTCTGTTATCCATCACCCAGGGAACGCTTTCCCTGCTGCTCCCGAGCACAAAGCAGGCAGCACAAAGCTCTCCAGGGAGGGTTTCCAGCAGGATTCCCAGCTCAGTGTGCTTTCATTGCTCCACAGAGGAGATCAGACCTTCCAGGGCAAGGTGTGAGATCAAGGACACTGAGAGACCATAAAAACAGCAAGAATTCCATTGAGGGAAGAGCTGGAGCAGCCTGGTCTCTGCTGGCTCCTGCTTTGGTTTCCAGGAATTCAGAGCTGATTCCTTTCTGACAAAAAGCTGGGAAGAAGAATTTTTAGAACCCCAGGGGTATGGGCTAGGCTGGAGAGAATGGCACAGGAAAGCAATCTAGGAAACGAGGTACTGTTAAAAATGCAATAATTGAAAAAGAGACATTTATCTCTTTGCTTTGAACAGGTCCATTTTTAATTAAATCACACACAACTTGCAAAGCTCGTTAACTGGGAAGACTGAGCTCCCTGGTTTTCCTTCAGTCAGCTAAAAATTGGGGTTTTAGCTACAGGACCATGCTAGGAATTAGAAATGGTTTGTGCCAGTTTAATAAGATTTGTTTTTTCACTGTTTTGGTGTCAAACATTTAATATAAGTCAGAGTTGCAGCTCTTAATTTCTGCAAGAACCTGTTGGCACATTAGCAGTCCAGCCAGGAACAGAATTGTTGTTATGGAAGGATGCCTGGCACAGATCCAGTGGGAACACACTCCTGCAATCCCCACATTCCTCCTTTGCACGGCTGGACACGCCATGCAATCCCAGCTCTGCAAACTGGGAGCTCTCCAGGGTACCTCTGGACACATCCAAGCAAGGGAAAAGGAAAAAGGGAAAAGGAAAAAGGAAAAAGGGAAAAGGAAAAAGGAAAAAGGCTGAGCTGTTTCCAGAGTCTCCTCCAAACTTTCAACTGAGCCAGCCAAGGAGCTGTGAAGCCTCACCAATGCATTGAAAACAGATTTTCCCCCAAAAAGACTCTGGAGGGAACGAATTTGGATTCATCCCATGTTGTGTCATTTTCCCAAAGCACATCACAATTCAAGATCAGATGCTGTGAGCTCCATCTCAGACAAAAGCAGTTTTCATTTTATAGTAATTGACAACCAAAATATTTTGATTTTGTTTACCAAACAGAGGGAGAAATAATATCAACTGAGTCATTTCGTTGCAGTGGAAAAGCAGAACATATTTGAAGTTCATTTTCGAAATATGTGCAGTTCTCAAAGAAATGCAAATAGACATTGTATAGAAACTATTTTTCTAAATAAGTATGTTTCTTTACATCTTAACAATGGATCTTTATCCTCATTCCAATGCCACTTTTGATCCAACAAAATATAGCAGAGGCAATGAACATTAAAATTGAATGCCAGTGTTATTTATGAATTTTTATTAGGTCAAATTAGAGACCAGTGATAATTAGAGATCAGTGATCATGGTAATGATGACAAAGATAAGAATTCCAATGGATCTGTGGCGTACAGAAAGAGGAATAAATTTTGCAGTTCTTGGTGCAAATGAGGAAATGACTTGCTGGGAGCCTCTGAAACACAAAAATAATTACTGAGAGTCTGTGCAGAGCACATTGCTCAGGTGATGACTCAGTGGGTAAGACCTGAAATCAGAGGAGAAATGTTATAACAATACTCCTGAAAAACCCCAAACCCTCTCATTCTTATTTTAATCGCTGCTGAACACAAAAAGCACGAAGCGAGAAGGTGTCTGATGTAGAAGGAACAAGTGTCAGGATGGTTTGAACCATAATCATGAATATAAATCACTTGATTATGTCTGAAAATTAATAACTGCTGCTGCTCAAGATAGCAAAGGGTAGCTCTTAGCAGAGCCAAGTCTTATATATTGCCAATATTTATTATCTACCTTCTCAACTGACAAAGAAATTACAAGATTGCATGAAAAAAGAGAATATTTTTTCCTTTGGCTATTCATGCATAAATATGGGGAAAAATCAAAATGTGTCTGACATTATTTCTTGATCGAAATCTATCATCTGCTTGTTGATTTTTTGTAAGCTGTAATAAGAGAACATCAGGGATATTCCAAAATAGAAATATCCTACAATCAAGGGATTTGAACCTGGCATTTGTAGCTGGCAGTGTTCACTCCAGGACAGAGTTCACTGCCTGTTAATGAAGGGGAAAAGGACAATTAATATTTGCTTCCAGCTAATTGCTGGCTCCTGATGATGCACCAAGTTGAAAGTGAATCTCAGCTGCATCCCCCCAGCTCTGCTTTGGGCAAAACAGAGGGAAAGGAATTCTTCATTTGCAATTGGGTGAAAACACCAACCACAGAAAAGCTGAAAAAATCCCAAACAAGCACAAAGAAGTTTAATTGATCAGTAATTGTCCTTCCTCCTCAGATATCTGAATCCACAATTTTTCGATTTTTCAGACCAAGCCCGCTGTGGGTGCTGGTTTTGGGGTCCTTTTGCTGGGAACAGCTGTCAGGTTTTACTCTCAAATCTTCCTTTTCTCAACTTCTTCACCTTTATCTGATTTTTTCCATGTTCCTTCCTACCTGGAATGTACCAGCAGAAAGGAATTTTCAATCCTGCTGGCAGACCTAGAAACATCAGAGATGTTTTCTGCACAGGGACATATCAAGGTTAATATTCAAGTTAAATTTGAATAGAATTTTGAATAAAAAATTGGATATTGTTTCCTATGAAACCTAACTGGTGAAAAGTTGAAGAACTGGTTAAGAAAGGATGTATCAGGTTTTAAATTCCCTTTAAAACTGTCCTTCCTTCTCCTTTGATTCCTTAAAAAGAGGGAAAATTCTTAAACCTCCCAAGGCACGTCATTAATTTTGTGCCTTCTAGAAAAGCATAAATTCAAATGTGATGTGCTTAAGTAAAGCAGATACTCTTCAGTAATTCAAATATGGACAAATGGATTTAAGAGCCCAAATCACCCCTCTGCATTTAGGCTGGCCAAAGACTCCCTAACATAAAATAAACATTGACACAACCACCTCTCCATGCCAGTTTGGAGACACATATGCACACACCACCAGGATGCCCAGGACTGTGCCAGCTCCAAAGATCCTTGAGTCATACATCAGGCAGGTCCAAAATAGCCTTGGATGGATTTTGTAATGCTAGTTCAGAAAAAAAAAAATAATAAATTGGGGACTCTTACTTTCTTGGCTTGTAAATTTGTGTATTTTTGTGACCAGAGAGACCAGAAATTTGATTTGCTTATTTTTTTAAATGAAGGTAAATATCTAGGTTAATAATTACAATAATAATAATAATAATAATAAAGCATTTTAAGGTGAAATTACAGATCTGCAATAATGATGACAACCTAAAAGGAATAAAAACCTCCAGTTAGTAAATAACACTCAAAATGCACCTTATGAAGTCCTAACTTCATTATTCACTATTCCAACCCTATTCCATTGGGAGTTTTCATGTTTTTACTGCACAACAGCTGAAATGACAGATTCTCTCCAGCTTTTGGAGAGAGGAAAAGATAATTCTGAAAGGAGCTGCTTAATGAAATCAGGGCTTTGACCCTTTGCAGTTTTTTTGTCAGAGCTTTTCTGCTGCTCCCATGACTTTGCCTGTCCTTGCTGCAGATGGTCCAACAGCCAATTCCTGTGTTCCTTGCTGCTCCTGAGCAGGAAACAAAGCAAAGCCACCGTTATTATCTCTTGATTCCTTGCCAGCTTTTTGCTTATTTAGACATGATACTGTGGGATATTATTCAGCTTTGCATTTCTTACCAGTAAAAAAAAAATATATATATATAGGTGGCTATTGTAGGAAAACAAAAGGATTAAAGGCTTAGGAGCTTTGGGTGCATGTTTAATATTCAGATATTTGTAATAACAACTGAGAGATGCAAACAGCATCAGTGCCAAGAAAGTGATTTGCTTGCACCTGTTTGTGTGTGGTAATTCAGGGAGCACTGCTCTGGGTAAGGACACTCCAGCAGCTCATCCCAAAACCATCCAAAATGTGGGAAAACTCAAAATTCACAGCTCTGACCTTCATTGCCACTGTCACCTCCATGGAATTTCAGTTTTATTTAACCTCTAAACTTGCACCCAGGGGTAATTTTTGTATCACTGGGATGAAGGATTCCAATCCTTCATGAAAAATTGTTAAACCATGCAATTGGATGCCTCTGTTTCACACAAATTCTTACAGATTCTGACCACACTGGTTCCAAGCTTTCCTCTCCAGACACAACAGCTGGAAGATGAATTTGTTTGGGGGTTTTTAATGATATTTCTACATTCTTGTAATTCAAGTGGGAGTGGGAATGAAAGCATCAAAAAGTGCCAGGCTTTGTGCAAAGCCTTGGGGGCCACAGGGCTGTGGCTGTTGCTCATCTCACCTCGGCAGTTCTGCTCCTAACTGGAAGATTCTGGAGTGACACCTCCTCAATATTTGTACACATTTATTTATATAAAAGCACTTATGTACATTAATTTCAGCTGCCTTTAGGAGTCCTTGATCATGGAGATGCCTTGGTCAGGCTCAAACCATGAGGGTGGAAATTCAGGCAGAGATTTAGAACTGAGACCATGGAAATGTCGCTTCAACAAATTATTGAAACTCCTCCATTTATTGATGCTTCCATCATGGAGAGAGCAGCACTAAAAACAATAAGGGAAGTAAAAAGGGAAAAGTTGATAAAAACCCAGGGGAAACACAGTAAAAATGTTGAATGCAGGGTGTCCCAGGGTCCATCAGCCTCAGCCCTCTGCTCCCAGGCTCGCAGCAGGAGCCCGAGGCACCAGCACCGGTGTCAGGAGAGCCTCAAATCTTCATTAAATGTGTGGAACAATGCCTTGGCAAACTGGCTCAGACTGGGAGCACCACGATAACCCTGAATCTGCATTTTGAAGGCTTTCACAGGCCTGTGGAAGGTGTGTGCTGCCAGATAAAGCAGCTGCCTTTGAAAAGGAGACTTTAATCCATTAGATATTTGCCATCTAAATAGCTCCACTCTGCTAGACCTGAAGCTTTCCCTGGAACAGAAGTGCTGTTTCCCTCTTTTAAATTTTCCCAGTTATCTTGTTTTACAGCTTTCTCCACTCCAGTCCTTAGCCTACATTTAGGCAATTATTTCCCTTTCCTTTTAGCAGAAATACAATATCTGATGGTGACAAACGTGCAGAGCACAGAAATTCCCGAGTCCCACTCCAGCATCTTATTACACTGGCCCATTTTCTCACTTGTTGTATAATTATGGGCAATTAGGGCTGAGAGCACCGAGGTCAGGTCTGTTTCTTGAAGTGTGTTTGCCATAAAATCTCCATTTTAGCCCTGCCGTAGCTCATTGAAATCCAAATGGCACAGAGAGGAAAATGTGTGGAGTTTAATTCAGTGAAAGCAAAGTTAGAACTTGCTTCCTTCAAGTGTCCAAATCCCAGAGCAGCCCCTCTGTGGGCACAAAACCATAACTGGGACTCACCCTTGTTCCTTTCTGGTTGTGATTCCTGGAATGTGGAATCCAGGGAAGACACAGCTCATACTCTGAGTCTTTGAAGAAGCCACAGAAAACAAGTCCTCTCTGAAAGTTTAAAAATTATCTGATTGGAATGAAATAATGTACAGAATAAAGGTGGAAGATAATAACTCATTAGGATGTAAGATATTCCAGAGAGACTGAACTCCCTCACACCTGGAAGGAAAAATAATTCCCTGTATTTTCCCTCCCTTTGGTGTGCTGATGGTCACACAGATAATGCACATTCAACAATTAATTTCTCAAATTATTAAATATATTACTCAATTCATGGGAGTTTATGCTTCCAAGTTGCTCCACCAGAGACACAAGCACCTTTTCCTGCCTGGTGTGGATGCACTTCTACTCCACTTCCTTGGAACAATCCCTTTGCACCCTGAATCACTACAGCAAAAACCAAACACAAAACATGTCAGAAACTTGCCCTGATCCAATCCCACTGCTCTCCAGTGTGAGCATCACCATAATTGCCTAAATTGCTGCTTCAGTAAGGCACTATTTCCTTATTTTTCTATAGGATTTGCAGTTTTAGTGACACCATAATTACAGCAAAGACACACCAGTCACTTCAATTACCACAGCAATTAAACCAGACTAATGTGCCACAATTATTTCCTCCAAGACAAACAGTAACTTTCCTAGGATCCTTTATTCCTGTGTAAGATGCCATCCAGCATTTCCAGCCTCTGTTTGCTTTCCCTCTGTCAATAATGCTTTGGAAGTGGCAGCTTAAATTCCAGAAGTGAAGACAGTGAATGTCATGTGCTCAGGGATGAGCACAGCTCAAAAGTTTTGCTGTTGACGTGGCAGCCCTGTGCTCTAGGACTGAACCAAAATATTCATAGAAAGCAGTTATTAATGTTAAAAAGCTTGAATTTAACTCCAAACGGTTCCTGTATTCAGAGTTCTGGCTATGTAAAAAACTCGTTACAGAAGAGCAGCACCAAGGCAATATCCCAAAGTTTCTGTGCCTAACGGATGGAGGAATGAAGTGACACCAGGTTATATAAAATATTGATGCTCACTTTTCACTTACAGGGTTTTATGTGTTTTGCATACAAAAGGTCTTCCTGCTTGGAAGGTTTACTACCAGAATAAATTATTATTACAACGTGTCTTCGTTTGCACAAGTGCTTCTTCAGCTGGCAGCAAAGAATAACTTGGGAGCTGGCACACAGACATTTTTTCAAAACTCACATTTTTCTAGAAAATTTAAGTGCAAGGATATCTGAACAAGCTGAGTAATTCATCACAGTGATTTCTGTTAGGGTACCTCTGCAAACAGGAGGAGGTTTCTCACTGCATTTCACTTCACACATAACACAGCAAAGGTGGAAATATTCCTATTAGTGTTCAGTTATTTCCCACTCACAATGCCCAGACCCCACCAGACTGGGCTGGCAGCACAGGGATCAGGATTCCCTCCTGTCCTGGCAGCAATTTCCCCCCTGCCTTGGCTGGCAGGGCTGCCCTGGCACGCTGCCAATGGAGCATCCTCTCACAAACGCAAACAGCCCTGATATTTTCTCTCTTTATGGTAATATCAAAGTTACCAAGGGCTTTAGGGTCGTTAGGACCTGTGCAGGAAATCTGCTCCTTGCTCACTGGCTGAATTGGAAATGAAAGAGCCCAGCTCTGTTATCAGGAGATCGGGCGTTATCTAAGGCAGGCTGGGGACAATTGAGAGGGACAGATAATGACATTGGCCTTGCAACTGGGAAAAGAAATGCTTCAAAGCAAAGCTTTGCGCTCACACTTTGCATTTTAAAAAGTCTTTAAACCTCAGTGTACTCATTGTTAAGATGAAGCAGTTGATAGGAGGAATAATCGGTAAAGCCAGGAAATAAATGTGATTATTTCTACAACAGACCTTGTTTACTGTGAGAAAAATGTGAGCTAATTCAGATTTTAGTCCTGAACACCAAATTAACTTCATGATGTTTCACTGGGCCAAATCATGCTCTGCATTGCCTTCTTTAGTAATTATATCCTGACAGTGCATAATTAGTGTCTCAAGTCGAATTCCCCCACAGCCATCAAATGTGCAAAGAAAATAAAAAATAAAACAAGGCACAGGTAGAAGGAGGCACGAGGAGCAGGAGTGGGGTGTGTGGGATGTGTGTGTTTAGTGCAGTGACACATGGGGCTAATTTAGAATAACAATTTTCCTGACTCCAGCTGGATCCAGACAAGAACCAGGAGGTTCAGATCCTGTGGAGAGTCCACCAGCAGAGCCAGGAATATCCATTTTCCAGAGGAGGAGGCTGAGCACAGCAATTTTTATCCTATTCCTGCTCTTCCAGCACGAACCTTCCAATCAAAATACTGCATTCCACTCCTTTTGTAGTTAATAATGTTCATTTTCCTCTTACATTTTGAATATTTCTACTTGGAAAATGCATCAGACTTGGAAGTGGCTTGAGTTTCCATCAGGCATCACTTTTAGAATGAAACAATCTTAAATAGGATGCAATTGTGAGTTAAAGCAGATTTAAAGCAGGGAGTAACTGCAATGAGGCTGATCCTCAGATTTGAAGGTTATTTTCAGCTTCATTAAACTCAGAGCTTACAGGGATCTGCAGGAACGCTGCCTTGCCCTGAAAGCACAGAAAATTGCTTACTTTGAGATGCCAAAATACCTTGGTGTGTATAAACATCACACACAGCTTCAAAGAAATATCATTTTATCCACTCACTCGATGGAGTTTTAAGTAGAAACTCCTTTTTTTGCCTTTATGACATTTAACACACATGATATTCAAGAAGAGGGAGTAGCACAACTTTTTCTCAACTTTACACAAACAAATATTAATTTTAAAGGTCTTTATCACTTCAGGTGATAGAACTTCAGATAGTCATTAATATATAATTATATATTATTATTTGTTCATTTTAGAAATTTTAATCACTACATCATCTCATCACCACTAAAATTTTTATGCCTAAAGAGGTCCTTAAACAAATAAACACACAGAGAATTTCATTGACTCTCTTTTGGGGGCTCAAGTGTGACAAATGATGGAAGGCTTTCTAATTACCTGGATAATGAAGAGGTTTGGTGCAGCATTGTAATTTTTTTTCTAGAGAGCACAATGTACTTTTATGAAATGAAACAAAGGCCTAAGGAAATTTAGACAATATTCCAGAGAATGGTTTCAGTGTGGCCCCACAGGTGTCTCCTCCCTGTGCCTGTTTAATCAGTCAGGCACTGCTGACTGCCAAGCCCATCTTCTGTGCCCTCTCTAATTGCAAATCAATCATTACAGAGCATTCCAAGCAAGACAACAATACAAACAAGAGCAAAAAGCAACCCTTAATTAATGAAACTCAAGCCTTGCAAATCCAAGAGGCCCAGCCCTGTGACAGGTAATCATTCCTGGCTGGTTTAATGAGCACCTTCATCCTG
The DNA here is from genome assembly GCA_013397375.1 of Toxostoma redivivum. Lineage (NCBI taxonomy): Eukaryota > Metazoa > Chordata > Aves > Passeriformes > Mimidae > Toxostoma > Toxostoma redivivum. The sequence continues at coordinate 19,727 of VXBI01009835.1, forward strand.
GCACTGCCCCCTCTGAGGGCTCCTGGACACCTGTGGCTTAGTGGGTTTGGTTTGATTTATTTATTTTTAGACCCTAAATGTGGTAAAATAATTCAATGGATAAGCCAAATAAATATTTTACACACAGAGTCACTCGCAGTGGAAGTCACTCTCTGTTTTTGGGAGCTGTTTCTGTCTGGAGCTGTGCAGTGCAGGGATGTGCCCTGGGCTGAGATGGACACACACCCCCAGATTTGCCTCTTTGCATCAGCTGCACTTGTGCTTTTTGCTCAGGAAAACTCCAGCTCTTGACAGAAACAGGAAAAAAATATGCAGATAAGAGTCTGGATGGGCAGCTTTACTAAAACACCGAGGTGTTTGCCTTGTACAAGCAAGAATTTTTATTTTCCTGCAATTTTCACCTCCAAGCTTTTTGCTTCATTCCCTGTGTGTGAATGGAATTACTGCAAATGGGACTGGAAGTGAAGCAGGTGCTCTGTGTCACAGCCCTGCAAGGCAGTGGGGTCTGAGGTACCAGTAAATGGATTTATGGCTTTTTCCACACAGTTTTTCTGCTCCCACAGTCTCCTGATCCCTGACCAGGGATGTCCTGGTGCTAAAATTCAGTGAGGACACATCCTGTGACTGTCACCAGGCAGAAGAGAATGATCAGGGTGAACTCCAGCCCTCTAAATTCCTCTTGCCCATCCAGACCCAAAGAAACCTCACTGGCAAAATGAAAGCACAAGTGACAGCTTTTAAAACTCTACAAATTACATCACTAATTTATTATCTATAATAAATAATTATTTTAAATTATTATAATTTATTATTATTTATTAGAAATAAATAAATACATAAAATAAACAATTCAAGTTTTAAATCATACCCCCTAATCTCAGGGTTTAAATCAAACACTCTTTAAAGACTGTGAAATAAATCTCCAATTCAGGACAATTCATCCAGCATAGATTACAGCATTATTACACCAGTGGGCAAGCACTGAGAAATGTATTTTATTCCTTGCAAAGCACTTTACACACAGAGAACAATTTTCTCCTGAGATGAACTACAGAGTTTCTTACAGGTTTCTAAAATTCCTGAAAAGGAAAGGAAACAAAATGATGTTTGGGGCTTTTTTCTGCATTTCCCCCCCTATTTTAGAAGTAAAGTCCAGCTGAGGTTGTTGATTTGTTAAAAATGAATTTACCACAACCTCTATGGAGCTCTCTATGCTCAGGATATGTGAGAAGGCAAGACAGAGGTAAGAGGGTACATTTCTTATTTGTCCAGCAGGAGAACAGACCCTGTGCACAAGCCCTGAGATGTCACCAGAGGGGTGGCTCAGTGACAGCAGCAGCAACTGTCCCAAGAGCTCCATTGGTGGCTGCTGAAATCCCAGCTGAAACATAGATTTTGATATTGTTTAGATGAATCCATGTATTTAGATGGATTCCAGCCTTAAACTGCTATAAAAACTCATGATTTGCCCAAATTATTTTTTTTTTTTTTTAAGTGAGGCAGAGTGGAGCAAGGAGTGCTGAGCCAAGGGGGCTGTGCTGGCTCAAAGAACAACCCAGGGCCATCAACACTGAACTGTGCACCAGCAATCAAACTGATTAAAACTAATTAAAACTAATCTCAGCAGCCAGATCAATACACACTGGCAGCAACCACTGCATTTAGCTTGTGGTTAAAGGCATTTAACCTCATAGAACAGAGTTAAATACAGAAAAATTGGTTCTGTTTAGTTAAGAAAGTGTGGGAGTGTCTGTGCCCAGAGCAGCTGTGGCTGCCCTGCATCCCTGGAAGTGTCCAAGGCCAGGTTGGAAGGGGCTTGGAGCAACCTGGGAAAGTGTTGGGGGCAGAAAAAGATGAATTTTAAGATCCCTTTTCCAACCCAAACTGTTCCACGATCTTCTTAAACAAGAAACAAGAGAAAGGAGAAGGAAATATTTAATATTTATTTTGGCTACTTACTGAGTTGTCACTGGAATAAAACTATTGGGAGTTAAAATGCTCCATTCAAGGCAGCACCAGGAGCTGCAGCCCCCTGGGCTGGAAATCCCATCAAAAATGAGATTATTTCTCGGGCTCCTGTGCTTGTATCCTGGGATGACAAGCTGAGTGGTTCCTGTCACCTGTGCTGCCACACCCTGCCTTTGCTCCGTGGATTCTTGGTCTCTTGGTTTCCAGGGCTCCTGTCACAGCTTTGTGTGACTCTACCCATGGTGGTGTTTTGCACCACTTAATCAGGGGTTTGTCTGGAGTCTCTTCTGCCTTCACTCAGAGTCAGGATTAAAAACACAAAGGAGATGAATTTTCTCGTGTTTGGTCTTGGTTGTTTATTAAATCTTATCTAAAATACAGAGAGTTCTGCAACACTTCCAGCTACCAGCTAAAAGTGAGCAAAATGGAGAGAGATCAGCTGGTTACAGTAGAGAATTAACACCTATATTATTTAAACTTTTGACCCAATAACTAAATTTCCATGGCCCTCAGTGCAGCACTGACTGTCCAACCAAAAACTGCTGCCTGAAATCATGGAGAAGAAGGAAGATGACAGAAAAATACACCACCCAAAATGCCCCATCTTGTCCCATACCTATTACTGTATTATAAAACCCCAAATTCCAAACCTTTCACCATGTGAAATCACACATTTCTATTTCACTACACACCCGTGATTTTAACTCCATCACTCAAATTTGGAAGCTTCTCCAAGGCCTCAGGTCAAAAGCAGTGTTCTCCTGGGGGTGAGTGTCAGCCAGCACAGAAATCTCCAAAATCCCAGATTTCTGGGATCCAGGAACCCATCCCTGCCTCTCACACACAGGGCTCACATTTCCTGTTTGCTCCAGATGAGGATTCAGACATTTCTCCCACGTTCACCTCTCAGAGCTGGAGCTCACAGCTTTCCCAAATCTGCTTTGCAGTGCCCAGGGAGCAGCCCCAGTTTGTGGTGCCACACTCTGGAGTGCAGTGACCTGGCCCTGCCACGGTCACACTGATGGACTCTTCTCCTATTGCTGCTTTCTCTTCCCTTTCTTCCATCCACTGGAAGGGAACAAAAATTGGCTTCCTCAGGGCAAGGGGAAAGCAGCACATGGAATTTCCTGCTCAGCTCAAAGCCCACACTGTGTCCAGCCCTGGGACTAAAAGGATTTGTAACCTGTCCTGACATCCTCCCTGAGCACTCTGGCTGCTGGGGGAACTGCACAACCTCAGCAGTTCCAAGGGGAATTACGAACATTTTAAACCATCTGAATATTCAGTAATTTGTCCCAAAACTATTTGAATGAAACAAATGGATCTACATGTGACAGAAAGCAGAGGGACCACGTGCCTGACCCTGCCTTGGGAAGGCTGGTTTGGAAATGCAGGGGAAGTTCAGGTGTTGTTTCCACCTCCAGCCTGGGCAATCCCTCCCCAACGGCATCAGTTACCTCCAAGGGACGATAACATTCCTTGGGATAGAAGGAATTTGATCCAGGCCACCTCTTCAAATCACACAAAGAACCAGAACAACTTTTTGACCAATCCTAAACTAAATTTAAACTAAAAAAATCCAAACTGCTAACAAGCCTAATTAACATGAATCTTGGGCTGAAAGAGGAAAGCATTATGTAATTGTAAATTATTTTTAGACAATGAACTATTGTTGGTTCTTAACATGTAATTTTTCCTGTCTGCAGAATAACAAAGACACTTTTTTTCTAGTTTTCTAAAATAAATCCTACCCCAAGAGTGAAAGTCAAAGCTAGTTAGATGCACTGTCAGAGAGGTGAGGGACCATGCGTGAATCATTTAAATTAATTTCATTTATTCTCCATGTACCAAGAGCTGAGATGGGGAATCATTGGGATGATGGGAAAAAAATATCTTTTTTTTCTCATGTGACACCCAGGAGACAACAAAACATTTCCTCAGCAGCACCTACCTTAGCTGCTTTTCTTTTATTGATGTTTCCCTTGAGTCAACTCAATTTTGGGAAGGAATTCCATCCTGGGAGGGTGGGCAGGGCTGGAACAGGGTGCCCAGATTTGCTGTGGCTGCCCCTGGATCCCTGGCAGTGCCCAGGGTTGGTTGGACATTGGTGTTGGAGCAGCCTGGGACAGTGGAAGGTGTCCCTGCCATGGCAGGGGTGGCACTGGGTGATCTTTGGGGTCCCTGCAACCCAAACCATCCTGGGATTCTCTGATAGTTTCAGTTTGAGCAGGGGTAACATCTTCTTGAGGTTTTGTCTTTTATCCACACTTCACCAGGACAGTGTGGCCACAGATGTTTTGTTTAAAGCTCAAATAGTACCAAAAAAAGTCTTGGAGATATTTGACATCATTCCTTCAGCTTGCTCTTGAAGTTTCCATCCCCTGACTTAAGCAGCCACTGTCATCCACATAGGGCAGGGTGGTATTTTTATCCTCCAGATCTGCACCTGCCAATCCCATATCTTGAAATTGTGTCTTTTGTCCTTAATCGGGAAAATGCCAGGACCTCCCCAAGGGTGGTGGCTGGTACAGCACATAGGAGCTGCCTGTCCTGGCTCACCCTGCTCTGGTGGCACTGATGCCTTCAGTTTTAGCTTTTATATTTTCCAGGTTCTGTATTTCATTGGGGTGTGACTCTGAACTCCATATCAAGGGTTCCAAGCTCTCCTCCCAGCTCAGGCACACAAAACAATCCTTTTGCAGCCCCACAACCAAGGACAGCTGCAGCTCCAGCCCCAAAAAGTGCAAACAGCAGAGAATTGAGGAGAGAATCTGGGAGGGTGGGACTGCAGAGTCTGAGCTGGGATTGGACAATGAACCCAATGTGGGAATGGAGCAGAACTGATAAAAGTGTGAGAACTCCTGACTTGGGTCCAGCTTGGGTGCAGCCCTGGCCAGGCTCTTGCACTGCCCAAGGGGAATCCTGTGAAGGATTTGAATAAATCCCAATTTATTCCTGTAACTCTGCCCAGCCTCTGTCCCAGGGAGCCTCTCCAGGCGCCAGCACAGCAGCAGCTCCTGGAGAAGGAAAGGTTTCCCTGTGTGTGGTGTGGGACAGGATTCTGGCTCTTCCCCCAGGAATCACTGCTGGGAGCAAGATGAGAACCAAGCCTCACTTGGAGGCTTGGAGCAGGATCAAGTCTCTCCTCAGCTGGGATTTGAGGTGTTTGGAAATCAGGGAAAACAGCAGATGCAAACAGAGCAGCACAGTCTGTAGCCTGGGGTGGGAGAGTGATTTCTGTTGATTTAATAAGTGGCTGCTTGGTCAGCTCCTTCTCTAAATGAGGAGCCAGTTCCATTTCTCAGGTGGAAATGTTCAGAAAATCATCTGCAGTTTAGCTGGAACATTGCTGGAGATCTACTCTGTAAATTGCCATAACTCCTGGGTGTCTATTAGGGATGTTTGCCACTGCCAGAACGAATAAAATAATCGAGAAAAATGCAAATACTTGGGTCTTATGTTGGTAAAAAAAATATTATCAGCTCCAAAAGGATTAAATTCTTGATGTCTCTTCAAAAACCTTATATATCTCATCTTCTGATTAAAAGGGAAGAAGAAGGAAGTTTACAATATGGAAAATCATTCAGTTATTGTTCCATGTCAGGAGCACTCCCTGTGTCCTCCCTGCACAACCAACCCTGACTGAGACACTGGAGATTCAACTTTGGGAGAATTTCACTGTTTGCCCTGACATTTTACAGTTCCTTGTCCAGATCCACATCTTCAGTTTGAAACTGGAAATTGTAGAAATCATTTAGGCTTAGCTTTTGTATGTTTTTTTTTTTTTTTTGGGGGGGTCCCCCAAAAGTCATCGCTGCAGCTGGAGAAGCCTCACACAGAGCCCTGTCTCAATCCATCTGTACCTGCACAGCTTCTGCACCCCTGGAGTGTTTTATTGAAGGAAATATCTGATCCCTGTGCTTTAGAACCTCATTTACATTCACTTTTGTGCTTGTGTGGCACTTACACAAAATTCAGAGAGTTCTCAAGAAAATGACTGTTGGTACTTAAATACAGAATATGCTTTTTAAACATATAATTAAACCCAAGATATCTCCACCAAGTGCACTGAAATCCATGCACCCAAATTCAAGGCTAAATCACTGCCACATTTTAAGGCTGTGTTAAAACCAATTTTTAATTAAAAATCTGGGTTTTTTTCTGGTATGTTCTAGGCATGCTTATCTTGCATAAAAGGTGGAGATTTTGGGGAGGTTCCTCAGTATAATTTTCAAGTGGGAGATCAGATTTCCTCCCAACTCCTTTCTGTTTCTGGCTAACCACAGCTGAACATCTGTTTATTTCCCAGGAAAAATGTTAAACAACATTATAAGGTTGTAAATGGAATGAGCATCTGATGGAACAAATTCTTGTTTATAACCCAAACCTGTAGATTGGGAATTTTCTCCTGACAGTTCAGAGTTCTGCATCCAAGTCACATCTCCTGAAAATGAACATCAAAGTAACTCAGCTCATTAGGGTGGTGTTTCAACAAAGGCTGCAACATCTCTATAAATTAAAATGGAATTACTGTTTTCAACTTTATATTGACTGTATCAGCATTCTATTGTATGGGATGCAACCCAGTGGAGAGAAGGACTTAAAAATAAATCTATTTTAAAAAGAAATTAAGTTGGTTTGACTTTCCTATTGTGATATTTAAGAAAGAGTAAAACCACCATAAGTATTTTCCTTTAAGCAAAATACAGAGTGCACAGCATGGTTCTGAAGGCAATAAAATAGGACATGATCAGCCCTAGACAGGATTTTATTTAGGGAGACAAAATCCTCAGACAGGGAGTTCGTGTAACAATGACAAATCTCATCAGAGGCCAACGAGCAGAATTTGTGTCTCTGTGGTTACGATGAGCCCAACGATATTTTTAACAGATTTTGATCATCTTGGAGAAGAGTTCAAGAGCCACAGATCTCTGGGAGGCCTGAGGACATCTCACAAATGATTGCAATGTGTGTGTTTTACATCCAATAATAGTCATGGGTATATAAATGAAATTACTGGGGTTTGTGTACACGATTCGCATGGAAAAATGGATGACTTTGGAGAGGTGACATTTTATTTAAAAACTGCTGCTGATATAGTCTGGAGTTTATGTAGTTTCTTTTCCTGAAATAGGTGATTTTAATATTTTTATGTTAAGTTTCACCAATAACCAAGAGTTATCCATCAAACCTGGTGGAGATTCTCACCCTTAGGTCAGCAATATCCTCTCAACTCAGACTTGTGACCTCCCAGTCACAGCCTTGATTTGGCCATTTTTGGAACCTTGCACTTATTTTATGATTCCAAAACCAATTTCAAACTGTAAACAGAAGCATGAGTCATTTTATAGGCACTTTCTCCAAAAGATGCTTACCCAGGGTTTTTAAATGCTCGCTAGTTTATGCTTCTGTTTCCTGGAGATATTTAGAGAAGTAATTATAACTGGGAAGATGCAAAGCTCCAACTTTTATTAATAATGCACAAACTCGTGACATGCAACAACTTGTACACAGTTAGAGCTTCCAAATGCTCCAAAGGGCTCCATAGATTTTACATTTGACATTATTTTCTTGGAAGCTTTATGGATTTTTAAGTCAAGGTCAAGTCAATCAAGTTGTCTCAATTTATTGTTTAAACCCAGACAAAAATATCAACAAATGTGGGGATTTTGCATGAACTAAAATTTTATTTTTCTTCCCTATTTTGTATATGTTTATAGATTTTCCTGTTGAATACATGCCTTGAATCACAGAATATTTTCTATTCTAGCTGCTAAAATAAAACCTTTATGATGGATGCAGCATCAGCCCTTCCTCTGACTGTAGTTACCCTCATTGGAATTTCTGATCAGACCCAAATCCACCTCCTCTACTGAGATTTTTCCAGCCCAGCAGATGGGAAAGTCTATTGAATAATACTAAATACTCTTACCAAAGAGACAAACCCAACTGAATGCTGACTTTTTGGACTTTTAGTCTTTAAAAGACAGCGAGGAATTTGGGGGATTTTTTGCCTACATAACTTTTGGGAGTTTTTTTTGCTTTTCATCAACAATATGCACAATCTGACACAACATGATAAAATGGTGAGGGAATCCACCAGGAAATCATTTCAGCTTTTTCTGAATGTTGCAAACTGCTTTAGTGGCTGGAAAGAAACTTCTTTCATTGAAAGGATCTTTGTGTTTCCATGAATTTCTATGCAGCAGCCAGCTCGCTTTGCTGGGCTCTGTGTGTCCACAGGGATGTGCCCACACAAAGTCATGGGAGGAATCATGCCCTGGAAAAGCAATCAGAATTCTTTCCCAACCTTAGGTGGTTATTTTTCCCAAACAGACACAAAGAGAGGCAATGCATTATGGTTTTGTTCCTCTTGTTACAGGCTATTCTTATGATTTTTCAGTTCAGATTTGCCTGGATAAAATATTCAAAATAAAGCACATTATCCATAATCCCTTCTGGCCTAATTCCATTCTGAGTTTACTGATGATGCAAGCTGACATTCCCAGTAACTGAGGACTAAGTTTAGCCTCCAAACATGCATGTTGCAGTCAGCTTGAGCAGTGCTCCCTGCAGACATGGATCTGCCCTGACTCACAGGGATGGAATCTGCTCACTCCCACATGAGCAGCAGCTTCCACCACGCTGGAGCAAAGCAGATCCTCCATGGCAGCACTCCCAGGCCATGGGGCACATCCCCATGTCCAGCCTTGTCCCCAAATCCTGAGACACATCTCCATGTCCATCCTTGTCCCCAAACCCTGGGTTACATCCCTGTGTCCAGCCTTGTCCCCAAACTGGGACACATCCCTGTGTCCATCCTTGTCCCAGTGCCTTGGCTCTGCAGGTGCCTGTGCTGGCCCAGCCCTTCTCTTTAGCAATTAAAAACCACTCAGCTGCTGCACAGATAAATCCCATAGGATAGGAAAAGGTGGGAAAGCTGATGCAGAGATGCAGGAATATTGGCCCAAATAAAAGCTGCACCTGAGGTGGGAGGAAATATTTTCACCTTGATTTAATTTGAGTCAGAGAACAGTGATTTTACATGTCTGACCATTGCACCCCACCACAATACAAACCCCTAAAGACAGGGAAAATGTTAGATCCAGAACATCATTCCCTGTTTGTTTCCCAGCCCAGCTGGTTTGAATATCCTCTTTCTCAGCACCTTTACTGAGGGACATTTCCCAGCATTTCTGCAGAGCCACCACGGCCCTGGTGTCATCTGTCCCTGCTTGGGTTTCTCCCTCCCTGCTCCCCACTGCTGCTCCTGCTCTTTGGCAGCACTCAAGACCACGGAATTCCTGGATCTGGCTCTTGGGGACCAGTGTGTCCCCTTTAGGGAAAATGGAACTAATTCCCAGCTTTAACATTATTATTTCCATACATTAATTGGTGCTTATTTTGTGCTTATAGATAAGGAGAGGGTGATGTGCAAACACTACAGAGTTTTCCCAACTGGCTGGTGCAGAGTGAGACCTGGAGCTCCAAAATTCCAGTAACTCACCCCAGAGGCCAAGCAGCTCTGCTGTCTTTTGTTTTCCTTCTTGCAAAACGTCTTTATTCCTATTTGCAGACTAAAAGTGACGAGCTATTGACTGCAAAAAAGCCAGTGGCTGGAATAGTAAATAAATCTTGCCTGCCACAGAGCTGCCTCCGCAGTGAGAAACTCGAGCTGACACATCTCTCATTACTCTGTGTTGTTTCCTGTATAATTTATGACTCTCCATTGCATGTGTTTGGAGTTGTAAATGTGATCTGCAGCTGCAGCTGACATCAGGCATGCAAAGGACAGCTCCCAATAATGCTGTTAGTCCTTTATGGGCAGAGTTACAGTAAATAACACTTAATGTGAAATATGTAGAGCCATAATAAACATGACAGTGGCTAAGGTTGCTTCTGCTGAGGATGCTGAGATTGCTGGCAAGGAAGGGAAGGAGCTGCATCAAGGACAGGGCACACAGGTTCTTTGCAGACTCCTCCCTTCAGATTGCTGAGGTAAAACACTACAAGAAATGTGTTTTGATACTTCTGTTACAACAAATTCTAAGAGCTCTGTCTGGATAAAAGCATATCTGGTCCTCAGTCCATTAAGGCAGCTCCAGGTGATCCCAGGAAATTGATTCCAATGGAATGTGGATGTTTCTCACGCACTGCTAAATATGAACTTAATGTCCCCATCCACAGCAATTTCTCACCAGATTCTGAGACTGATCTCAGCATCCCCCCTGTCTGCTTAAAGCCAAACAGGAGCACTAAAAACCAGCCTGATTTTTTTCTGTTAGGGTGCTCTTGTGGATGGAATTCTGGGGGGTACAGCCACTGTAGGTTTCTGAACTGGAGAAATCGCTGTAGAAACAGCTTCTGTTATTTCCCTTCTTGTATTGCTGACTGTGATCAATTTTCACTCTTAAAGCAGAACTCAAATGCTGCTTTTTAATTTCAGGAAACCACTGTAGGTAAATTCTGCTTTAAATGACACTCACCTGAACCTATAGAAACTCAAGGGCTGATCTTGCAGTTTGTGATATTAGGAAGAAATTTTTTATTCAGAGGGTGGTGAGGCCCTGGCACAGTTTCCTAGGAAATGTACTGGCTATTAGCTGCATGGCTCCACAGTTTGGGACTTCCTGAATATTGGAATTTTCTTTCTTCCTTACAAGGTGCTGCAAGGTTAAGAACTAGAAACCAGCCTGAAACACAAGCAACTGGAAAGTTTCAGGATCAAACATCAATTCATCTCCAGAAGTTCATCTCCCTGTTTGGGCTCTCTCCAACCAGCTCACCACAGCACCAGGAAACTTGGAAAACAAAGAGAATCTTAATTTTAAGTTTTTCTCCTGCTCTGATTAAGCTGTGGAAAGAAACAGGCGAATGTAAAGAGATCCACCCACTCCAGGCACATTAATTACAGGGACTGAAAGTCAGCCAATAATGAAGGTAAGACAGAAATTCGGTGCATTAACAACTGAACAATGGCCATTGTTCTCTGGTTTGCCCACAGCTGCAGGTGTGTACAGCACAGCCTTTGTGTTCCCGAGGGCCAATTTGAGCATTCTGACATTGCCAGTGAGAATTCCTTTATCCATGAACATCGTGCTGCCAGCCCTGTCCTAGGCACACACAGAGTTTCAGCCTCTCTGCACATTTTTTTGTTTCACGCACAAATAAACAGATGAAAACCTGGTTGTCTGCCCTCCTTCAAGGACCATTGGGTTATTCAGTCACACAATGCTAAAATAAATATAAATTAGGCCGTTGAGACCATTCTCCTCATATTGCAGTGACATTTTTCTGTGGAAAAAAATATAGGATGTGTAAAAGGGTCAGACTTCAGAAAAAAAATCTTATTTTTGGTGTTAACCAGTCAAGGACCTGCCCATACAGCTGAGTGCCAACTAAAGACACACATTTGGCCTCTTTCCCCATTCTCTCCATAATTAATAATTCGATTTTACAGTTATTTCATTAATTTGATTATACATAGAACAGCTTTTGTGTGTGGTGTTGTCTATCACTGAAAATAAAAAGTAATTGCAATTTTTCTCTGGGTGCTCCTATTCTCACTTATTCACCTGCTACAAATATTACTTTTAGTAATGACAAGGTGGCAGCAACAAAGATCATGAACTCAGTCATAGTTTGCATTTGAATTAATGTAATACCAGAAGTGAGAAAATTATTGGATATTAATTCCAAAGGATTAAGCATTCCCAAGCTCCTGTTGATTGCACCCACATTTCTGGCAGTAGAAACACAGTTTTAAAAAAAATTTAAGCCCTTTGCCATTAATACTTTAATTATTCTTCCCTTCAATACTTCATTCCTTTGTTTTTCCTTAATATCAAAGAATCCCAGGATGGTTTGGATTGGAAGGGACCTTAAAGAACATGGCAGGGACACCTTCCACTGTCCCAGGTGCTCCAAGCCTCAATGTCCAACCTCGTCATGGACACTACCAGGTATACAACATTTATTTATCCCTTCAAGCAATCAATTACTAAAGCTTAAAATGTGTAATATCTTGTAGAAAAACATTTTTTAGTCCAAAAAGCAAAACCTTCTTGTGCCTGAAAGGGGTTTGTTCCACAGTACCATTTTTCCCTAAAGACAAAACTGACACAAGCCAAAGCATATAAAAGTTTGGTAATAAAAGGGGAAAAAAAAAATTCCTCATTCTATGAATAGAAAGGTTTGCTAAAAACATACTTTCTTCTCAATTAGTATTATTTTCAGAAAGCTTCTCTATGCTTCAAAAGAGAGTTTCCTTCAGATGAAAAATGTGGGGTTTTCTTAAGATGAAAACAACATTGGAAAGGTTTCTGTTTGAAGTTACATTCAAGAAGTCACATTTTTTTCAGCTACCAAATAATCAGAAAAATGTCAGCCTGAGGATTTTCTTTTCCAATTAAAAGCAGACATTTTTCAATGGGGAATTTTTGAAGATGAAAAATCTTCAGGAACTTAATCATGGCCTTAAGTGTTCAGAACTTAATCCTAACATCTCTATCCAGATTTGTCAGTGATTTATTACCATAGTGCACTATTTTGTTATGTTAATAATTATTTTGAGATTAATAATGTAATTTCTTCTTTGTTTAATTTTTACTTAATTCCTAAAATCTCTTCCTATAGAAATAAATACCAGTAACAAACTTTTCCCCTTTTTTGTGCATATATGCAAAATTCCATTAAATAGAGGATCTGGACATCGAATAACACACATTATACTCAAAATTTTTATGAGAAAAGAAATTTTCACTGTCTTCTCCATGGAGACAGGAAATTGGGAACAGAAGTTTAATTCCAGTTAAACTCTAATTAATTTAAAATATCTCGGTGTTTAGGTACACCACAATCCCCCAAAGCCCCAGGTAGGATTAGTGGTGGGAGAGGCCTCTCTCTCCCTGGGAATGTTTTGCTCTCCTGGAGACAAAAACATCTCAAGATCCCTTTCCTTTCCCATTTGCTACTTTGGGAATAAATTATATCTCATCAAAATTAGATGAGTCTGCACCCAAAAGATTAACAGAGGGAGGAGGAGGAAAATATTTTGTCAGAGAAAAAAATGGGAGTTTTGTCTTATACTCCAGACCTTGATGGTCAATACCTGCTTATTTATTAATAAAATGTGTTGTATAGAGCTTTGTCCTTATTATTACTGGGAAATATCTTTATTTGGTTTAAGCAGTTTTTGGTAAAGAGAGATTTCCTTAGAGATGTTTTTCCAGCACACAAGCACAGGAGCAGCTTTTAGGTGGGTGTAGAAGCTCGTGCAGAGGTTGAACAGGAGCCTGAAAACCCCTTGTGAATTAACAGCCTGTCCAGGGGCCTGGGGACACTTCTGCCACCAAAGGCCATCCCACAGCAGTGACTTCTTTACATTCCTGTGGGTGAAAAGCAGCAAAATGCCTCTAACAGAGAAAACAGCCCAAGAACTCTGCTGGCTGAAGCCAGCTACAGGAGCTGAGAAGTTGGGCAGATTGATCTTAATTATTTCAAGAAATTCTAATGGCTGTTTAGAAAGGTCCAGCAGCAGGTACCAAACATCTCGAGTCACCTCAGCAGCACGGGGCCAGAGCTCTGCTGTGCTGGGAGCAGTGGAGCTCCAAGGACTCCTGCAGCCTTTGGGCCACAGAATTTCTTTGGTTGTCCATCTCTAGCATCCACTTGGTTTGTAACTCTGATCCTAAAATCCACTCTTTCTTTCCCAAATATAAAGCAGAATGGAAAATTCAACTTTCCAGAGGCAGGGTGGGTTTGGTGTTTCTTTTGAGCAGCAGTGCCAGGAGCTCAGGTTCATTTTAGATGGAATTCATCCTGCAGAGTGCAAGGAGATTTGCAAAGCTCATCACTCTCCTGCTGCCTTCAGCCTGTGGGTTCCTGTGTGAACGGCAGCTCCCCTGAGGACATGGACATCCAGGCATCTTCTTTAACAGGGACATCAGAAAAACTTCTTCCCCCAAGTCTCCAGACTCTGAGCTTTGTGGTTCACTCTGCTCAAAAAGTAAAATTAGCCATGGGAGGATGATATTCCTGTGTGTGCCCCAGAGACACCACCCTCAAGTGCTTAGTCTCACATTAGGCCTGCATGAGTTAATTAAAAAATAATCATTTTTTCTTCTCTTCTCGTTGTCTCCAGTCAGGCAAATATGCTGAAATCACAAAACCAGCAAAGGGATTGCTTTAACTAGGAGATAGGGTATGAATTCAGCATATTTTCTGCATAGAAATATGACATTTGTATGGAAATGACCCATTTTCTTGAACAGGCAGCTATACATCACAGAAGTTTCACTGTAACGTTTATGCAAAAGAGATTGGGAAGCACTTTTCCATAAAGTGCTGATTTCCCTCAGATGAAATAATAAGGCAAAGCACAAACCAGAAGCTCAGGAGAAACATTTCACTCAATATCATATGTTCTGGGTGTTTGTTTTGATTTCCATGATGATTTCATGTTTGTCTGTTTGTCTTCTCCCCTGAAGGAAGTGAAGGAATAATCCGTTCTCCCTTTTTTCTTTCCTATCCACATCCCAGCTTCCAAACCATGGCAGATGGGAAGCAGGACATTTCCACCTGCTCCAAGGACCAGGACAGCCTGGGAATGGTCAGGGTAGAGGCAAAAGGAGGTTTTTCTGCAGGACTGGACAAAGGCTCTGCCACAGGGAGCCAAAATCCCTGTGACCTACATTTCTTGGAATATTTGCACGATGCATGTGGCAATTCAGCAATCAGCCAGCACTCCAGGCACGCAGCTCAAGGAATGATGAGGCATCAGCACTTTGCAGCTTTTCCTTTCAAATGCAGCATGTTATGGTCTGGTATTCCAGGGGCTGAGCTGCTCCTGGCACTGCTCAGGGCCAAACTCAGAGTAAGGATCAGCAACACAAACTCAAAACCAACACCAACTCCAACGCATCTTGTCCATAAAAAGATGCTATAACCATAGAATACATAACTAGCAAATCATTTTTAGTCTTCTTTTATTACAAAATTACAATTTGAATTAATAGTTGCACGACTACAAGATTGTTTTTATGCCAGTGCTGAATGAAATGCTCTGACTTTGTTCAACCCCACCGAAGTCAAGTGCAAAATTCACCCTAACATGAATGAGAAATTCTTTGAGCTTATCATGAATTAAGGTATAGTTTGTACTGATGATGAATTGAAATTATTTAAAATCAATTGGAACAGAAAAGACACATCCCAAACTAGATGTTCACTGAGCTCAGATTCTTGATTTACAGCCCAACATCCTAACCCTAAATGGAAATCCATACATTACTGAGGCAACATAATCAGGCTTCAGATAACTTCCTTTAGAGCAGGAAATTCTTTTTTTTCCCGTGTTCAAGCCAATAGCTGGGAAATTAACAGCAGCCAGAGTAATTAGCAGTGCAGATATTTCCCCATCAAAACTCTGAGAGCATAGCAGAGTCAATGCACAGTCAACAACCCCTTTCCTTTGCCTATAAAACCAGCCCTGAGTCAGTTTGGCCGCCACTTTATTTCACAAATGTGGAACAGGTCTGGAGCAACTCATGATTTACTGGAAGTTCTCTGGAAGAATAAAAACCTTCCAGGCTTGTGCTCAGCCATTAAGCACCATTCCTTTCTAAACAGAAAAGAAAATTTAAGACATTTGTGCCAATATGACATTAATGGAAGCAGCTTCTTTTTTGGGGGGATGTTACAGAAAAGGACACGCTGTGGAAACATGATTTCCCCTAGTTGCTTGACTATTTATATAGAGAAATAGAAATTCATATAAATGTATACATTTCTATAGATACACATTTTGTACACTGTCGGCATATACATACATACATATATACACAGGGTGTTATATACACATCCAGATTTGTATATACATATATATAAATATACATACACACGCAAATGCACACACAGCTTGCTTTGGAGCCAGCTAGAGTTATAAATTCTCCCTCCCCCACAGAGCCAAGATGATCTGAGCTGCCTCTGCTCAACACCCCACGGTTGCCTCTCCAGCCCGAATTAAATATAATCCTCATTATTCTGCCTCTCTGGTGCCTGAGAAAATTGGCAACTTCTCTGGGTGACTCGAGATGCAACAATTCCTCCTGCCTTGCCTCTCCTAACCTATTCTAGGAGATGCAATATGCTGCTAAGATTAAGTGTCCAAAATGCTAATATGTCTGAGAAGTGCCTCCACTGACCTACATCGGGAATGTAGGTCAGAAAGGAGCTATTTTTAACCAAAATGCCCATGTTTTAATTACAGTCCAAAGCAAGCCACATTCCTGAATCTCCCAGAAGTTTGCAAAGATTGAATTTTCCACTTCAATAGTGTAATTATAGGTACATACTTAGATATACACACAGTATATACAACACATACTCAGCGTTTCCGTGACACACGAGGCACTAACTCCTGCTTGGAGCTGACAGCAACTAATTTTAGGAATATCTCCTCCTTCTCCCTGGTGCGTACCTGTTAGAGATCCTTCTTATCAGGGCTTTGTGCTCTGAAGGCTTGGACAGACTCTGGTTGGCTCGGAGGGGCTGGCAAAGGGCTGTGGCACCACCACGGCCAACCTGGCGAGGCTGCCAGCAAGCTGAGGGCACTCCAGGCGGGGCAGAGGGAAGTCTCGAGGTGCAATACACCACTCTACAGAAAAACCCAACAGAGAGAACTGTGTTTTCACTTGGTCTCCACTCCAGGCACAAACACAGGGCTCAGGGTGTGTCCTCAGCCCAAGGAGGATCTGTGCATGCAGATAGGTAAAAGCAATTCTGGGAATGCCAGTGGTCTGCAGGCTGGTGAGAGCTTGGGCCAAAGGCAGGAAAAAATAGGATCTGGGAGCTATTTGTTACCTGCTCTAAAACAAGGGTTTGCAACAAGAATTTCATGTAGTTATTGGCTGTCTCTAAGGCAGCGAGAGGCACTTGACTTTCAGGTGCCATTCTCACTGTCAGCCTTGGCAAAATTCCCACTTGTCACAGCTTTACCACTGCCACTCCTTCCATCAGCCTCCCTGGCTGCAGTGTCACAGCCCCCCACTGCCAACAGGAGGAATACATAGATATATTTATCTACATAAATTAGATCCATCTACAATTCTTTATTGGTTTAAAACTGAAGTGGAGAATTAAGCATGGCCTGAACAAGTACTCTCTGCCTTAATCAGTGCCTTAACTCCTCCTCAGGACACCTCAGGGCTGTGACTTGCCCTTTTTTGAAGAAAAAACTGACATCAACTGGATCTAAAAAAGACTTTTACTTGCCATATTTCTTTGCTTGCCAATACTATCCACTTTCCAAAGCAGCCAGGTTTTTGGGTCACTGCAAGAAAACATAACAGAAGTGATGCCACAGGAAATGTGTCTCTGATTAAGAAGAAGGCATTTAGCTACAGATTTATTCCAGCAGTGCTTTGGGGATAACTGATCAGTCCTGCCCTTGCATGGCAGTTTAACAGCACCAAAGAAACCTGGATGTGTTCCCTAAAAGAGACAGACAAATTTCACTGACCACCATACATTACCAATGCCTAATTTCTGTAAAGCTCATTTTTCACCAAAGCACCACAACATGAGTTTTTCTCTGTGCTCCCAGTGCACTGGGGCTGGTACCTCCAAGGACTGGATTTCTCAGGTGGAGCAGCATAGCTGGTCCCATCCAACACTGAAATCTCACTAATGGGAATTTCTAGCATCTCCCTTTGATCCAGACCATGCTGGGAACTCTCAGGCCACAGCAGAGTGAAGACATTTCAACTCTGAGTGGCAATTCCTGTGATCTTTGGAGCAGAGCTCCTTCACTCTCCAAAGAAAAAAAACACAAGAATTAAAGTCCTATTATGAGAATTTTCACACTGCAATGTTTCCCTCTCTCTGGTCATACCAGTGATGAAATCAAACTGAACAATCACAGAACAAAGAAAACCCCAACCAAACCATTAATTACCTTTGATTTGCAATGCCAAAGCCTCCAAAGTTCAAAAGGTTCAAGGGTTATTCAGATAACGGACATTTTAATTTAGAGATCAAGTACAAAACCAAAGGTTTATGTATTTTTCTGTAAAACTTAGTTACTGTTGGGACTGACTTAGTTTTAAACAAGTACAGCCTGAAAAATGATCAACAAATACATTCCTATAATTCTTTAAAGTGTAAACCAGATACTGTCTCTGGAAAAGCAAAGGAAAACAAGAAAGAAATGTATAAAACCCCCATAAGCAGTATATTAATGACACTGTAACATCTGGGGAATGTCATTAACTTCAGATAAGGTAGGATAAAAAGTCCCAAATTTTTCTTCAGCTTTTTTTGGTTGTTTGATTGATTTTTAGAGTAGCTGTTACAGGAGTCCCTCCTCAGGAATGGTGCCAGGTGCCACCACCACCAGCAGGGATGGCAGTGCCACCAGAAGCAGCACAAAAATTAAGTCCTTCCCATTCCAAAAGTGATTTATCACAATTCAGGAATTCCTGCTTGGAATAATTCAAGCCCTACTGCAAAATCTGATCACTGCAGAGAACCTCCCTCCCTGGCACCGTGCTCCAAGGACAAGCCAAATTGCTGTGCCACATGCCATGGGCAGGACATTCCTCCACAGGCAGTGGCATTTGTTGGAATTCACAAGTACAGAGAGAGTCAGTCCTTGGCTAACCTGAAATATCTCCTCAGGATTCATGGAATATATAGGATATTCTTGAGAGATTTAGAAAATTCTAGTGGAAAAATAAAGATGGTAGGAAAACTAAATAGACATTAAAGATCAGGATAGGACACAGGACTTGGTAATGAATATTTCGCATTTGCTCTGCCCTCTGTTAGGATCTGTTCTTTTTAAGGCACCCAACAGAGGAGTGTTGCATGTCCACATCTCAAAATAATGCCTAAAAATAACCCCATACTTCAGATCAACATCCTTAACATTCAAAAATATCAGGATTGATGCACCATCCACCCTACAGAGACCACTCAGCATGAATGTGGGCCAGACCATTCCTACAGCTCTGCTCTTGGAGCCTTTGCCTCTCATTCTCCCACAAAAATTACCCATCTGACACCATCCTGAAAAACACCACAACATTGACCAATTTAGCAGAGAAAATGCCACCACAGGGAAGTGTTTCCAGTATTTCCAGAAGGATCAGAAATAATCTGCAAGCATCACCCCAGCAGCCTCCTGGGGAACTCTGTGTGCAGCAAAGTCAATGCTTTCATAGAAACAATGCCCCAACAACTGGAACAAAAATGAGATAATGACAGAATTTTACAACTGGGAAACTGTAAGGATCAATGAAAAGACATTTAAAAGAAGTTGTAGGAAACACAATTGTCTGCCTGTCATAGAAACACAGAATGCCCTGGGTTGGAAGGGACCTTCATATTCTTGCTCTCAAAGAAAAAAATAATACTAATAAAAATTTCCTAATAATTTGCAATTGTTACATTAATAATCTTCTTGGCTAGTTGGTCACCAATGACATTGGAGCTAAACTAATTTGTCTTTAAAATCAAAAGCCTGAAAGATTGTTTGGCTAATTTGTGAGTGAAGTCAATCAGAGAATTACTGAATTGATGGCAAACCCATTTTCTCTGTACCATTACTCATTTTATTCTGAAACAGTCCCATGGAGTACTTGTCTCAAAATACTTGAATGCACTTAATAGATGTTGTAATTTTCTGAGATCAGATTTTGCTCTTCATTCAAGTCTGTTGACTAAAACTGAGCATAATGGGGTCTTTCAACACTGGCTTCCAAGGGAGCAGAATTGGGCCTCCACTCCATTCCCACTCAAGGGTTTGTTCCAAGCACATTCCAATTCTTCCACTGCCCAATCAAACCAGAAATATTTCAAGAACTGGAAAAAAAAATGTATTTACACACACACCAGAATTAAAAAATAGGAATTTTTGTACAAAGAGCTGTTGTGAGCTACATCCTGGGTCGATTTGCATTTCTTCCATGGAGAAAAACTATGTTGTACTGTGCACAACATAAACACAGAATTGTGTACACATAAATACATACATACATAAATGCACTGAGAAACTCAGCTACAGATTGAAAACCAAGCCTTGGGAAAACTCAGAAAATAGGAATATGCAGCACACAGCAGCCTGATTTCCACGTGTCCACAAATCCACGTTGTGCCAGCAGTGCCTTTGGAAGCAGGGCAATCCTGGAACGAGTTCACTCTGGAGTGGCTGGAGCGCTGCCAGGGGTGGCACCCATGGTCGAGTAATGTCCTGAGCAATGAATTCCCATGCTTAAGGCCAAATTCTACCCACTGCTCCTGGTGTGAACATTTCTGTTAAACCTACAGCCAAACCATCACATCTTTTTCCTGTGAAGTGAGTACTTGAAGCAAGTGGAAGCAGCACAGAGCTCATCAAGTGCTGCTGGCACACCCAAGTGCTTCGGAAGAGCAACCTCACATTTTGGAAAGACCTTTCCCTCCTGGTGCTCTCAAAGTTCTCAGAGAGAACACAAGTTGGACAAACTCACACATTTCTAGTTTAAAAGCAAATCAGCTGTGCTGCCACACTCAAAGGTGGTTTTGTCTGGTAAGGTCTCTGACAAAATCTGGAGCTGCCACAGCTTAACTCATGTTCACTGAATCTCCTAAGAAATGAGATTCTCACTCTCCAATAATACTCTAACCAGAGCAGTAGGCAACAGGCTTTCCAAAATTCAGATTATTACTCATATCATAACATTTGACATCTTTCTATCGCTGTTGATACACTCAAGAGATCCATGAAGCCATTTCCAAACAAATTTTTTAACCTAGGATACAATGTGATGGTGACATCAACGACAACATCCAGAAAATACAAAAAGCACCAATAATTGAGCACCAGGATCATCCTTTCCATTTCCCTGTGTGCAGTTGTTGGCTGGGACTGGGGCTTACCTGGCCTTGCTGTTCTTTTCCACCTGTAGGAAGAATTTCAATGGTCAGTGAGGGAATAAACCAAACACTTGCTGAAGGCTTTACTACCACAGGCTGAGCTGCTCAAGCTGACACCAGGTACTTGTACAAACATGAAATCAGCTAAAAAAATATTTATTTCACATAGCATCCCATCAAACAGCTCTAATGCAACTGCACATAATTTGATTTTATTAGATTCCTTCCCAGCAGCATTAATGCTACCAATGCTTCTGCTGATAAAAACAGAATTATCATTAATACTCCCTATTAATTAGGAGGAACCCGGGTTGGAGCATGCAAAGTGTCACCCACTGCAGGCCAGAGATGTTGGATCCACTTTTGTTTCCTGCAGTGGAAAGGAATGCTGCTACCCACTCAGCCTCCGCTCAACACAATGAAAAAGCAAAATAAAAGTCATCAAAACACCCTTTAGACATCACACTTAGACACTGTCAACACTTCCAGAGCAAATCATCCCCAAATCATCTCAGTACACAAGGGAAAGGAAGTTTCCTACGCAAGGAAAGAAAAATAACTCAATGTAAGCCAAAAATTATCTCTTTTAATACAAAATTCCATTCTCATAGAACAAATTCATTTCCACTGAATAAATAGATCTGCTCACCATCCATGGGCGAGATTACTGCCTATAGTAAGGATGAAATTCTCTTGCCTTTCTGCAGTTTCATTAAAATATAAACATTATTTGCAACCGGCTTTACTCTATTTGGATACAAGTATGAACACTTGGGGCTTTGAGGACATTGCCAAATGTATACAGCACCACTCTCACTGGGGGTTGTACTTTAACCTGATTTATACAGCTCCACGCATCACTTCCACGTAGGCTTGTCAATTTAATTATTACAATTATGATAAGAAGGATGTGGCCTTTGCACTTGCATGTTTAATACTCTTAGCACGTGCATGCTCTTCCACTATCTATTAAAAACCCAGCAAAACAAACAACTGAGCAAACCCCAATGGGTCAGAGCTGAAGGCAGCAGAGTGAGGAAACACAATCTCAACTCAACAGAGGAAATTCCAATGTGTAATATTTGCACTGGTGGCATGGAGGGTGATGCCAGATTTACAGACGTTCGGAGCTGTCCCTCCATCTCCAGACACACACAGCTGCTACCAAGGCTGGGGAAATGACTCTCCAAGAGAAAAAGCTCACCATGAGCATCCTGGCTGGAGCTGGAAATAGCGACATGGTGGGAACAACAAGTATTTATGGGTTTATCGCTGTTAAAACACATTGTGCGGGGTGAAACCGAGCTGTTCCCCGAGGAAAGAGGGCAGGTGGCGGGGAGGGCGACCTTGGGGATGTCCCTTTGCCGGGAGGTGACAGACCCGATCCCCTGGGACAGCGACAGGAGCGCTCCCAGCAGCACTTTTGGAGCTCCTTTGGGGGAACGACATCCATTCACCTGGATAAACCACCCTGGCCGCTGTTCAGACAGATTGTATTGATGGACACGTTGGGTATTTGTGGATAAACCTCATTATCTGAAGGACCTCAGGGCAGCGCCCAGGCCACGCGGGTGCCCGGCGGTGGGGGCTGCCCTGGCGGCCCCGCCCGGCCCGGGAGGAGACATAGCGGGGTCATTCGGCGGGGCAGGGAGCGGCTGCAGGCCGGGATCGAATCCAGGATCAAACCCGGGAAGGGACCTGGGATCCATCCTGGGATCGGGTCCGGATCCATCCCGGATCGGGTCCGGGATCGGGCCCGGCCGCGCCGGCCCCGCCGCCGCCTCAGCGCTGGGGCTGTGGCGCCACCTGGCGGCCGCGCGGGGCCGCGCTCCGCGCCCGGCCCGGGACCCACGGGGACACGAGAGCGGCGGGGACAAAGGGACAGCACCGGCAACGAGGGGACACCACCGGCGACAAAGAGAAAGCACCGGCAACGAGGGGACACCGCCGGGAACAAGACACCAACGCGGACAAGATACCAACCGGGACCCGCCCGGGCAGGGAAATCCCATGGTTTTTTGGTGAGGCTCCGCTCGCAGCGGGAGCGGGAGAAGCGCGGCGCGGCCGCTGGGGATGCTTTGCTTTTCCCAGATCGCATCCCCCCATTCCAAAGTGGGAATGCGGTTTAAATCCCCGCTCCGGAGGGCTAGGAGCTCTCTGAGCGCCCACTCTGCGATGCCTCCCTGTGCCTCCTGCAGGCCGGGAAGCAGCGCTCCGGAGGGATGCGCTCCCAATTTTCCCGATATTTTTAACTGCCAGGACGGTGCGGCAGGGATACGGATCGCAAATCGGATTTGTGACAGTCTCGGGTGGTATCTTGGCAAGAGACGCTGTACAGGATTTTTTTTTTTCTCTGTTAACATCACAGTGCATCGAACTGTTATTAATAAAATAGCGTTCAAGGGTATGGGGGGGGAAGGAAATCTCTGTGGGGGAAGCTGAAGTTTCAGGTTCAAGCT
>VXBI01009835.1:49179-64765 GCA_013397375.1 Toxostoma redivivum
AAAGGAGGAAAAAAAAAAAAAGAAGCAAGCCTGAAACGTGCTGGGAATGCAATGAGCCCCTCAATGATCTTCTTTAGGATGCAGAGCTGCTGTTTGGCACACTCAATGGAGGAGGGAGGAGAGAGAGGAGCTGCTGCAGGCTCCAGCGCCGCCGCCGCCTTCTCCGGGCAGCAGCGGCAGCGCGGAGCGGGCGCTGGGGCGCGGCGGCGGAGCGCGGGTGCGCAGCGTGCGCGGGTGCGGGGCGGTGCGGGCGGTGTGTGTGTGTGTGTGTGTGTGTGTGTGTGTGTGNTAAGAGAACAAAAAGCCCAAGTCTGGAGGAAATCAAAGCTGCTCTGATTCCGAGTGCCAGCCGAGGGCTGCGGCGGGGAGCAGCCCGGGGGTCCCGCTCCGGCCGCCCCGCTGCCCCCGCATCCACCGCCTCCTGCGCCCGGTGCTGCCCGCCCGTCCCGGGGCCGCTCCCGCCCCGAGCCTCGCCGGGATCCCGCAGCTTCCCGCAGAGCCCGACACCTCGGGAGACACCCGGCACCTCCCGCATCCTGCCGGGGTGCCCCGGGAGCCGCCGCAGGTAACGGGGATGCGCGGAGGGCTGCGCGGGTTCCCCCGGTGGGTGCGCTGCTCCGGGGGGTTCGGGGGGCTGCGGGCTCAGCCTGCCCCGGGCTCTGCGTGCCCCGGGCTCAGCCGGCCGGGAGGGAAGCGCTGCGGGCAGGGCAGGAGACGAGCCCCGCGCTGCTTCGCGCATTCCCGCTGTCCGCACCCGCGCATCCTGCGCGCACATCTGCGCGGATCTCCTAACTCCCGAGCATTCCTCACCCCCCCGCTCCGCGCAGAGCCCCAATCCCCTCCCGCACCCCGCGGTGGCTCGGCCGGCAGAGACTTAACTGGAACCGCGGCTCGGTAGCAAAAAGTTGCGGGGCAGAGGCGCGGGTGCGGGCGGGAGGTGCCGGGGGCTCCGCGGGGTCCCGCCGCCCCGGGGCCGCTCTGCGCGGGCAGGGGCGCAGCCTCCGCGCCCGCGGACGCGCACCATCTTCCCCCGGCTGCCGAGCTCTCCTCCACCGGTGCAATATGGACGCACCGCTCCCTCCTAATTAAATTGCTGCATCATTCATTTTCTGACGCGGGAGCGACATGGGGTACGGCAGGCTCCATGCACTGACACCCCCCGTTCGGAATGGGGGGGAGGCGGGGAAAAAAGGGCCAAAGGGGGAATCACAACAGTTTGTTCTTGCAACAAGCTCGCACGGCGGATTTGGCAGCAACTCAGGAAAGCGAGCTAAGGGAGCGAACCCCGCTGCGTTTGGTGTTCAGGCCCCCCGTCCCCATGGATGCCGCCCGTGGGGCAGAGTCGGGGTGCGCGGGGGGAGCCCTGACCTTGCAACTTTCCCCAAATGCCCCCGAATATCGCTCGTTTTCCTTGCCAGGGCTCCTGCCGTCGGGCTGTGCGGAGGGGCTGACAGAGGGGAGGGATGGCTCCGGAATGCGGAGCAGGGTGAGCAGCGGGGATGGACGGACGGACATCCCGCCGGGTCCCCCCGCAGGCAGGGGGGCACACGGACACCCCTGTGCCCCCTGCCCGGCTGTGACACGGGACAGCCCCGCGGGATGCCCGGGGCAGGAGCAGGAGGAGGATGGCCCCGCAGCTCCCTTTCCATCCTTTATGCCCCGCAGTTTCCCAGAGGGCTAAGGAGACTCAAGTCGCCACAGAGAGGCGGCTCTCCCGGGGTTTGTCCAGGCCATGTCCCCTTGTCCCCTCAGCCAGGAGGCAGAAGTGATCGCGGGCCATCCCCCGCATCTCCCTCCAGCCACAGCGGCTCCCGGCCCTCGTGTCTGTGCTCCACACTCCCTGCTGGGGACAGGACCGCTGTGAGTGTGACAGGCAGCAGCTCCAGAGAAGGCTACGGCTGATGTAACCAAGATTAGGACGTCACTCGGTTATTAATGATAATTATTATTATTGGCAAGCGAGCTTTCTCCTTGCCAGAGCCCATCCTGGAGCTGTGGGGATGCTGTCAGCAGGGTGGGAGCTGGCTGGTGCCCTTCGGCTGCCTCTTGCCAGCCTCAGTTGTCATCACTGAAATTCATCTTTTCTTGTGAGAATAAGGGAGGGAGACCCAACTTAGAGGTGGATACTTGGGCAATTATTGTGCCTTGCAGAAATATCCTTGCAAGGCTCTGTTTCCAGCAGAGGAGAGTGTTCTCCCGCTGCAGTCCCTGCTCAGCAGGCACTGAGTGCTCCAGGCAGCCTGCAGTGGGAACCATCCCCTCCCCTCCCCTTCCCTCCCCTTCCCAGAAGTGGCAATGATGGAGAGAAAAGAGTGAGTTTTCTCCCAAAGCTCACCCTACCCACCCAGAAAGAAATATTCTGAGCTTCAATAGTCTCTCTGTCTCCAGCAATCCATGGCAAGGGCAAAAGCAATAAATAGTGCAAGGGCGAGGGAAACTCTGCTGTAATTGTTACAAATGGGAGCTGCTTCCCTGCTCTCTGTGTTTTGTTAAGGTTGGGAGTTTGGAGCTGCTGGATCCGAGTGTTGGGAGGGTCTGGACACAGCTCCAGCTGCTCTTCTGCCCAAAAGCCCTGGCCAGCTCTGCTGGGCAGTCAGGGATGGCCTCCAGCTGCCAGCTCTGGGGACAGGAGGAGCTGTGGGATACCCAGGGTGGCAGGGGGAGCAGGGAGGCCCCAGTGGGATGTGCTGCTCATTGATCCCTGCTGGGATCTCCTGGCTAGCAAAGCTGCCAGCCCAGTGCTTGAGGGAGAGATGCTCCAGGAGCAGGGCAAGGCCCAGGGCTCAGAAGGAATATCCCATGGCTCTCCCTGCCTTGGGGGCCTCCTCAGTGGAAGATGGAAATCCTGGAATTTTGGGAAAGCCAGAGCTGTGCAGAGCACAGAGCTGGAGTCTCCAGCACACAGAGAGTGGCCCTGGGCGGAAACATTCCCAGCTGCAGAGGCTGGCTCTGCTCATGCCAATAGTCTGGGCTCAAAGCTCAGCTTAACCTCCTTCCCTGCTCTGGTGACCCCTCTCCTCAAGATTTCTGTATTGTTTGGTGTCCTCATCAATATTGAGATTCCCCTCCCCCTTTTGTATTTAGGGAGCCTTTCAAATATCCTTGGGATTCTATATTAGAAATTATTTAGGAAGAAAAACATTGGTGTTTTTGGAAATGTTGATGGAGGAAAATCATAATTGAGAGGCTTCTCTGTGCAGCAGTTAGTGAAGCAGTTTATGAGGCTTCACTTTTCTTATTCCCTCCCTGTTCCTTAATTAATTTATCAAACACAGACAGAGAAACACAATCATCAGCTGGAATTTACCTCTACTTTTCTCTGGAAGAGACAATTTCTGTAAAATCTCTGTAACATTGTCCCAGTGGTGTTTTAGGGGCCACAACCTCTCTTGCTGTTGTATCCAGAGGTCCCAAGCTGCATGCAGGGGGCTGTCCTGTCCCCCTCAAGCCACTGCAGAGCTTCCCCTGGCTGCTGGAGGGTCCTGTTTGCACTGGCAGAGCCCAGCCCAAGGCTCAGGTGCTGCTGTGGTCCCTTCATCCCGTTCTGGCTGCTCTGCTGAAGGCTGGATCCTGTTTTCCATACACTGCTGGCATTTGCCATGCCATATATAAGGTACAGGCATGGATTATTTGAGCTGCATAAGCATTGGTGGGTGCACATGAAATGGAGGAAGTGTAAGAACTTTAAACTGGGCTTTTCCAGCTGGAATCCTTCACACTGGAGAAGCTTATGTCAAACTGATGCTCCTGGCCACCATTTTTTCTTAGTCCCCTCATTATCAGTCATATATTAAGGCATAACTGTTGATTTTTTTTTTCCAGGACAGTTGTACTATTTTCTGATGAAGTTAAGAAATAACAGTGCACCAAATGATATTAACATGGATTATTTCTAATATAAAAGTGTCCTCAGCTAATGAAACTCAATGGGACACTGGAGCAGCACAGAAAGCCCAGCCATGCCCTCAGTAGCAAGTTATTTGTAATTGGTTTACACTCATGGGACTTTTTTTTTTTCCAGCAGAGATATTTTGCCCAGTATTTGATGATATGTGTAAATATTAAAAGGAAAGGAGGAAAGAATTAATAGACACCATTAAAACAGAACAGCAAATACCAGCAAATTGTGAGTACAGCATTTTTAATGGATAGCTATTAAAAATAAAAGAGAAAAGTAGGCAAAATAAAAGAGAGGTTTTATTGGACAAAATTGGCAGTTGTTATCCTCACTGATTCCTGACATTTCAAGATCAGTTTTTTATCTAATGTTTCAACAGCCTTGGATATTTCCTTCTAGTGATCCACACTCAGCTGTAGCTTTTTTTCCTCCCCTTAAGCCCATAGATATTTTTTTTTCTAAATGTGCTGATATTTCTTATAGCCAGTGTCAAAAAAAACTCCACACTCCACTTATATATGAGCTTCTCCTCAGCCTTTCCTGGGATGATTCACAGCCCTGGGTGGGCAGGCACAGCTTCCTCTGGCAGCAGCTGGAATTTCATGCATGGATCCAAGGCAAAAGAATGCCCTCAGGGTGATGTGTTCCCACAAAAACTGAGAGTCCTGAGCCCCCCTCCAGCCCTGGAGGGCTCCCCCAGCCCTCCCCATCCTTCACAGAGGCAGCTCTGCAGCCACATCCCAGAATCATGGAACCACTTAGCTTGGAAAACATCTCCAAGATCATCGAGTCCAACCATTAACCCAGCACTAAACCATGTCCCTAATGGACACCAGGACATTTTAAAATCGGTTCCAGGAATGGTGATGCCACCACTTCCCTGAGCAGTGCTTGACAACCCTTTATGGTGAAGAAATTTTCCTTAATACCTGATCTAAACCTCTCCTGGCACAACTAAAAGCTGTTTCTTCTTGTTTTATCACCTGGTATGTGAGAGAAGAGTCCAACCTCCACCTGTCCACAACCTCCTTTCCTCCATCACCACCATGTGCTGCATCCTTTTTAGCCCTTTTTATTCAGCAGAGAGACTTCTTATCACCTGGCAGCCCAAGTGGAGGTTTTAATGTTCTAAATTAGGCTGAACTGGACCAAATGAAGGAAGAGCATGGATTTGGAATTGTGCTTTCTGAATCTCTCCATCCACTGCCCACAGACCCTGATGGCAGGACACACCTTCAGATGGCAATTTCATTTCTCCCATTAGAAAAATCTTAGGAAATGCAAAAATACTGTTTGAATTCTTGTTGTGGAATAATGGTTGTGGTTTATTTTGACACCTCCACACTCTGCTTGTGGACATTTTCTATTGCAATTTCTCCTTTGGTTTCCTTTCCTTTTCACCTTGTGGGCTAATCTTCCATACATCCCAATTCCTGGATTTTGCCTGAGTACACAAAAATGGAGATTAGCCTCCAGTATGTGCTGTAAGCAACAGCTTGGATTTTCAGGGCATCTGGATTTAGAGTTGCCAGAATTAGAAACACGAGCCAGACGAGATCATGCTAGGGCAATTCCCCAGGACTGGGCCATAAAGCCAATCAATTTAAAATGTAATAGCAAGCACCGAGTTCTGGGTGGAGGGAGGCACTTACTGCTCATTTGGAAAGAAAAGCTCATATTCTAAATTGCTTTTCAGATCAGACTTGAGCCTACTTTTAGTGATGTCGATGGTGCCACTTCCGCTCAGCCCAGTGGTGCCAGAATTTTCTGTTTACTGCTGTTGCTTCTCCACTTCCCTTTCTCCTCCTTTCCCTAAGATCCCTGGCAGCACCACTCCTTGCATGGTTCAGAGGAGGCACCAGGAGGGTCAGAGGATGGAGCAGCTCTGGGAGGGAAGGCTGGGAGAGCTGGGATTGCTCACCTGGACAGGAGAAGCTTTGGGGTGAGCTCAGTGGGGCCTGAAGGAGCTGCAGGAAAGATGGAGGGAGACAATTACCAAGGGATGGAGGGACAGGACACAGGGAATGGCTTCCCATTGACACAGAATAGGGTTAGATAGGATATTAGGAAGGAATTCCTCCCTGTGAGGGTAGGCAGGGCTGGCACAGATTCCCAGAGCAGCTGTGGCTGCCCCTGGATCCCTGGCGGTGCCCAAGGCCAGGCTGGACATTGGGATTGGAGCAGCCTGGGACAGTGGGAGCTGTCCCTGCCATGGCAGGGGTGGCACTGGATGTGCTTCAGGGTCCCTTCCAACCCAAACCATCCATGGATTCTGTGATTCCTCTTTGAGGACAGCTATGACACAGAGACAGAGCTGATTGCTCAGTGAGATGAAGGCATTTTAATCTCATAGAAATAGGAGTTCAGCAGTCATGGAGGGGATGGTGACAATGACCTCTGCTCTTGCAAGTCTTGCCCAGTTTTTGCTCCCAATGACAGAAGTTTTCCAGCAGCCCCAAGCTGGGAACCAGAGGTGATCTTTCATGTGAAATGGGCTCAGCTGGGAAGTCCAAGAGGAGCTGACTCACTCCCATTGCACTTACCCCTAACGGAAGCTGTGGACTAATGCACCTCTGTAAAAATGGTCAAAGAGATTTGGGGCCTGAGCTTTGGGTCGCTCCTAACACCAAATACTGCAATACTGGGTTTCCAGTGTGTGGTGCATTAACTCATTAGCTGGCACTTAAGAGATAATTTTTCTTATGCTAAAATTATGAAATGGTGAGAGCCAGAACGAGCTGAGGTACCTGAGTGTCCTCCTCAGCCTCCAGCTCTAAGTGACCTCTGGAAAAGAACTTCCCACCAGCCAGGAATCCTTCTGGAAATTTCCATCACAAATCAAATATTGTGGCTACTTTACATGCAGGAGTTCCCTGTTTCCTCCTTTGATATAATTTTGTTGAAGAGGAAGATTGCTGGTTTTCTTTTTCAAATTCTGAGGTTTTGGGCAATTTTACAAAAGATCAAATTTCTTTCACCAGGAACTTTGAGAACTGCCATTTCTGGTCACTGCATCCAGGGAGTCATTACATGTGGATATACAAAGAGAATCAGAGGTCTAGGAAGTCAGACTCACCCAGAAAAGTGTAAATTAGAATAATTCTGAATGGAAGAGTAGAAGGAACATGAAAATACTTTGGAATTATACAAAAATACATTGAAAAATAAAGGGAACACCTTGCTCTTTACAAATAACACCAGAGAGAGAACAGAAATTGGTCTTCATTCGAAACTAGAAAAAATTGATATAAAATATTAGAAAGATGTTTGTCATGGAGAGGATGGCAGAGGCTGGCTAAGGAGGTCACAACCCCACAATCCTGTGGCTGTTTATGTTGAGGGACAAATTGTTTGGGACTGCACACTACACTCCTTAAAATAAATATATTGTCATTAAACACAGAAGGAAAATCCAGCAAAAAGCAGATTTGGAATCAGATTCCAATTGAAACAATGACATAAAAAATGTAACATGAAAGAATTGAAGGTTTCTAGATCAATATGGTTAAGTCATGTTCTGGGCATTTTATTCCAGGCCCTGAATTCGTGGAATTGGCTAAAATCATCATCTTGGAAGTATAGACATGGATCTGTGGATACACAAACACCCACATGCCTGCACACCTGCACTCTTGGATTATTTTTGCACATCTTCAATTTTTCATGGTTCTTATGTTTAGGGTTTTAATTTTCCATTCATTTTCTCTTTTTGTGTACCATCCATGTCTCTCTGGCTGGCTGGGAAATACCAGCTCCTCGGGAAGTCACCTTCCAGAAACCAGAACTTTGGGAAAAAATCTCAAATAAGCAGATTTACAACAAGCTCTGAGCATTGGGATTCCTGAACAGAGATAAAATCTCAGGCATGATTGTAATGTGGGAATGTAAAATCCCTAACAATTTCCTCCCCACTTTCATAGTATCAAATATTTGCAGTTCCAGGCAGTGCAAGCTCCCTTTTAGCTGTTGATTTAACTGAGTTTAAAATCCAATGAATAAATTGTCCATAGTTCATCAGCTTGTGGGGTGCTCAGTGCCTACACACCAAATAATAAGCTCCACATCCCACTGTGAGCAGTTTATGGCCAGGAGACTGTGGGAACACCCTGGTGGAACTGTCAAAATAAAACATGCAATGGGCTCATAAATGAAATGAAGGGATATTGGTTTAAAATCAAGCCCATAAATATGTGTCACACCTGTCCTCTGGGTGGTCAGCAGCAATCAGGCTGCTAAATTCTGAGCATATTTTCGAGCTGGTGCTGTCTGATTTGTCCTTCCCTCCTTGCTGAGTGATACCAAGGGATGCAGTGAAAGGCTGGAGTGAAATGGTGCAAAAGGTGCAGCCAAGGTGATGTTAATGTTTCAAGCTAAATATCCAACAAATCCAGGATAATTCAAGGCTGATTGTGTTTTATTGTCTTAACCCTTTTAGGGGAAAAATAAAAAAATCAATGAAAATAGGTTTACAGCAGCTGTTTTCACCTCCCAGCAAGCTTCTGCACTTTCCCACAGAGGTTAGTCTGAAGGTGGAAATATTCTAACATAAGGATTAATAATAATAATAATTTACACTGTGGGAGTGCCAAGGATTCCCTCTATGCAGGGTACTGGAGAAATAAAACTTTACACATAAAAGCTTCCAACCAGTGACCAGAGTGGGAATCCACCTGTGATTGTCCCTCTTCTACCCACAGCTCCATGCCTAATAAATTCAGCTCAGTTCTTAGTGTAGTTCTCCCAAAGGTTACTAATTGTAACAGGCCATTTTCACTTTTTTACTGAAGAAGCCATAGAGGCAGATCCAATATTTGATGCTTGATATTTTCCCCAAATAATCCCCTAGCTGATTTTAGGGTTGCACCCCATCTGCTAAACCAGCTCCATGCTTCAGACACTTCTTCAGGACTTTAGGTGGGATTTAGTCAAAATCTTTTTCTTGCTTATTTAGTATTTAAAGAGAGCATTGTTAAGTTGTGAAATTGTGCTGTTTAAAATGTACTCTTTTATTTTGCCATTTAAATATTAGTTTTCTTGGGGACAATCCATTCCTGATGGAACCATTTGGGGCCAGCCTTTTGTGAAGGCCATTGTAGAGACCCTCAAACTTGAACAAATTTCCAGCTTAAATACCCGAGGCAGATGAGGCCCTCTGGAACTCCCTGCCCACCTCTCCATTCCCACCTCTCCTTGCTCTTCTGCATCCTGCAAACCCTGTCAAAGCTTTCAGGTTGCCAAAGGGACACCAGGATTTCACAGGTAGAGACTGATTCCTTTTTTTCAAATATGCAACTAAAACACATTGTACTGTTGAGCTGGATCAAAAAACCCAGCAGAATGGCAAAACTGCTGCAAACCTGTGAGAACAGAGGCATTGTCTGATTTTTTGGTGTGCAATGCAGATGCAAGCAGCACCATTTCCTTCCCTCCATTTGCATATCTGTAAATGACTGCAAGGCAGGGTAGAAGGAGGCCAGCTGGATTCAATTACAGAGAAAGGTAAAAATCTTTTGCTTCTGATCTTCATTTTGCAGTTTTGAGCAGGGTCACATTCTGAATTTCTTTCCAGGCTTTAGAGAAATGAGTGAAGTTCTCACCAGCGCATCCTGAGTGGAGCAGCGCACGGAAATCGGAATCATAAAAAGAAATTCTATTTTTACACTAATAACTAATGTTTTGTCTCGTGCAGCCTTCCCAGTGAGCCACAGCAAGCACATTTGAGGGCATTAGAGCTGCTTAGGGAGATTTCAGGGGACTCTAATCTGCAGGACTTTCGCTGACAACCCAAAGGCAATGTCACGTGAGAGCCTTATCAGGGCAAACCCATCCTGAGCCCATCTGAGCAGCCCTGAGCACAGAGCTCCCCGGCCTGGGACACCTCAGCAGGCTGGATTTACTGAGCTCAGACAGGGATTTTTGGTGTGCCAGAATTATTTCCATTATTTTGAGAAGGAACTGAGGCTCCCCAGGTTGGTGACAGAGCTGCCTCCCAGCCCAAGATGAGATGCAAACCTCTTGCTCTGTGTGATTTTCACCTAATTAATATTAATATTAATGTTAATGTTAATATTAATATTAATATTAATAATGATAACAACAACAATCATCATCATCACCACCACCAAGAACAACAATAACAACAACAATAATAATTACAATAACAACAATGTTACCTTTCACTAGCTCCTCATAAGCCTTGATTATTTTATTTTATGCATCTTCTTCAGCATTTTTTTTTATTCTTAGCTTCATACTTCAAGTTGCAGCAGCTCCTGGCATTGCCACAATTTCTGCCATCCATGCACATACAGCAAGGTAAGGGTGGTCAAAGTGGGACACAGACCTAGAGGAGTAGGTGGACAGTAAATGATTATTAATTCTTTCCAGCCATTTGTACCTTATAGAGGTCTCCAGTTTGTTGTCACTCTGAATTACTGGCCTTTGCTGATGAGCACAATCCTAAGAGTTACTCATAGACAGATCTTTTGTACTTGGTGCAACATGAAATTGAGCTAAACCTTCCCTCTGCCTGCATTCCCTTATTTCTCACAAGCCTTTAGCACAGCAGAGGATTTCCCAGGTACCCAGGTGCTGCTCAAATGCCCTAAAGTTGGAGGGGGATAAAGGCAGAGCCAAGTAAGTAGAGCAGAGAATTCTCTGGGTTAGGATGACAGACAGGTTAAGATGACAGACATTGTTCCCCCTCCTACTTAGTCAGCTATATTTATTTTTTTCAGTGGATTTTCTCCCTTTCGGAGTCTCTCTGTACCCTGCAGTGTCAGGGAAATGTGTTAACAAAGCTCTGCCACCCAGGGAAGGGCATGGGCTTCAATTTATGCACAGGGAGGGGAGCAGAGAGGGATATTTGGAGTTTATAGACAAAGACAGGAATTTGAGGGAGAGTTGGAAAGTCTGGACTGTCTGGCAGTCTATGGAGACTCCCTCCAGTCCCAGCCTGTGGCACAGGTGCTCCCAGCAGCAGAAACCATCATCCCTGGCACTTTGGGAATGGTGAGGGGTTTGAGCTCCTCATGCAGTCCCAGGGGAGTGTGCTGGGGGTGATTTCAGCCCCACCTGGTCCCACATCAGCACTCCTGGGAGGAATCCTTGCAGTGTGGGGATGAGCAGTGTGGGAAGGGAGGTGGGGGCTGTGTGCATTTCCATCCTGCCTGCAGGAAACCACAGCAGGTTTTGGAGTCACTGTGATTCTCACAGGACTCAGGAAGGTTCCCACCTCCTCCAGCCTCTCTTGTGTAACCCTGAGGCCTGGATTAGAGCCCTGGCTGCTTGGCTTGGGAGGTGGTTTCAGTCTAAGGCTCCTGGAAGTCCATTCGTTCTCACCAAAATACCATTTGTTCCTACTTTCTCCCATGCAGGTAACCTGGCTCTGACACAAAGTAGTCCCTCGAAGAATCCTTGGCTAATTTTAGCAGTCCAAGATAACTTGCCCCATTTATTGCAGGTGGAAGGAGCAAAAAAGCCTTTCTGCACCAAAGCCTTTTTTCTCTGTTTGTGCCAGTGCGAGTGAGGCAAGAGCCTGACTTTAACAGAGCAGATAAAAATAAACCCAGCCATGGACAAAGCCAATTATGTTCTCCATTGCCTAGGGATGGGCAGCCTAATTTGCAGCTGACAGCGATTTGATGGACTGAACCATCCTTTTTCTGATCCAGCATTTGAAGTAATTTTTATTGTAAACCAATCATTACCATGCAGGACTCTCCGTACTGCCGGTGTCACCGTGACAAATTCCCACAGCAGCGCTGGTGCTGGTGCTGCTCCTGGGATTTTTCCTGCCATCCCTCACTGCCCTGGCACGTTCTGGGAAGTGCTGGCCACAGCACACCATGGCCCTGTCCCCAGCAGGGACCCTGGGCACAGCAGCTGATGGGTGGTGTGAGAGGGACAGTGCCAAGCACACCCCCAGCACTGGGGGACACGTTTCCAACCTCCTCGCTGCCATTTTGGCAGGGATGAGCCCTCCAGTTTGGAATATGCAGACAGCATATTAGGCTGGGAGTGCAGGGCACATTTCCTCCATCTTCACCAGCAATGGCCTCTGATTTTGCTCTCTTCTGTGGTTTATAGGTCATAAAATGATTTCCCCCTCCCTGAGGACATTGTAGTAGTTTGTGTCTGACATCTGTGCAATCCAGCAAGTCCTGAGCTGTCGTGTAGCATCCTTCTGTTCCCTGACTGGACACAGGGGCACAGCTCCTGCCCAGCATGCTTGGACAGAGCAGCACTTCATTAGAACCAGCTGCAATTTGTCTCCACCAGAGATTCAGCAATTTCTCTTAGCAGCAGCCCCAGAGCTGTTGGAATTTTTCTGATCTGCACTAGAAGAACTTCCCTCTGGGCCATGGAAGCTGTGGGGTGCAGAGGGAAATTTGGAGAGGATGCATGAAGAGTGAAGATCTGCTGCTTTGGCAGAGGTGGTGTGCCCTACATTCCCTTTCCAGGCCCATGAGAGCTCAGTATAGACCCAGGAGGCTCCATCTACATTTCTCCCTATTTTTAGCTGTGAAATCTGCAATTTCTTCCCACTGTAGTATTCAGTAAAGTCTGATTAACAAATGATAGACACCCACTGTTGCTAACAGGAGCAATAAAACCCTATAATTTTCATGAGAC
Organism: Toxostoma redivivum; assembly: GCA_013397375.1. NCBI lineage: Eukaryota > Metazoa > Chordata > Aves > Passeriformes > Mimidae > Toxostoma > Toxostoma redivivum. The sequence continues at coordinate 61,712 of VXBI01009835.1, forward strand.
AGGTCACCAAGACTTTCCCCCAATCCTGCAGTTTCAGCAACACTTCCAATCCTGCAAAGCCCTGAGGTAAAGGAGGGTTTTTGAGGCTGTGTCATCGAGCACAGGGATGGTGATTCAGGCCAGGATCAGGGTAATTTGTGCACCTCAGCTCCTGCTCCTGCCACTCTTGTGTGCCAAGGTACCTGTGTGCTGAAGAGCTGTGAGGAGCAAACTCTGTATTTTCCACTGATATACTTTGTTTACTTGTTTGTATTGGCCAAATATAGATATATTGATTTTGTTAGCTAAAAAAAAAATGAATATGAAGAAATATATTTATTAATTTCAGAATAATTTGATAATTTGAAGGTGGTTATTTCAGAAGCAAATCTAAGCAGGGTGTGTCCTGGCAGGGAAGCATCAAGGCACAGGGATGCTCTGCCACAGAGGGGATGTTCCAAGGCCCTACAAGTTCGAGTTCTAGCCCTGCAGGGACTCAGGTGTGGCTCCTGCCCTCAGTTTTGGGGTGGGATTTGGTCACACAGGGGCTGGGGAGGGGTAGGGTCTGCACTGAGCATGGAGAAGGGCTCAGGGTGGGGTTGGCAGTGCTCGGGGTGGGGTGGGCAGATCTCAGGGTGGATGTCTGCATGATCCCACGGGAAGGGCAGAGAGGCTGGAACACGCAGGACACACGGCTGGGATGGGTCTGCAGCAGCCACCAGAGTTTCTGGGATCTGTGCGCGGATCTGGGGTGAGAACTGTGCCCTCGGCGCCGCTGGGAAGTGCTGAGAGCAGCCCTGTTTCCTGAACAGCCCTGTGAAAGGAAACAGATTGCCTCGGGCAAGACATTTAGAGGGTCTTACACTTGTCTCTGTGCTTCTGAAGTGCCTGCTCTCGCTGTCGTGGAGCGCTGCCTCTCCAGGATGAAGCTGGGCAGGGATGTGCTGTGCGCTCCTGCCGGGAGCTGGGAGGGATGCTCGCGGTCATCCTGGCAGAAATTCGGGGAATCGGGGACACCAGAGAGCATCCAGATATTGCTGCTGCTCTGCCTTGTGTCACGGAGAGTGGCTTGGATTGGAAGGGTCCTAAAGCCCATCTAACTCCAGCCCCTGGCAATAAATAAATAATTCCATTGCTGGGTGCTGGCACAGCTCTGTGCAGAGGAGATTCCCAACCTCAGGCAATGTCACAGAGTCACAGAACAGGATCAGAGGATGGGAGGCACCATCCAATCATCCACCTCCCACCATCCCAGGGTGCTCCAAACCCCATCCCCCTGGTCTTGAACATTTCCAGGGCTGGGGCAGCCACAGCCACACCCCAACAGCCTCATACAGCTGTTTACAGCAGTTAAATACATTTCTATCAAATGTAGATTGTGGTCAAGGGTTGCTAAAATTGGGGCTAAACTTGAGGTTTCTGAGCTCCTGTTCAAGCCCACAGAGTTTGGAGTTTCTGTGCACGTTTCCCAGTGATTTCCACAGGCCTGGTCCTCCCACCTGTTTAAAATAAGCTTTAAAACTATTCATCTTGCAGCACTCTATGTTTAGACACTTATTTTTAAGATTTTCGTTTCAGTTTTAATGTATTCTCTCTTTCTGGAAATCAAAAGAAAGCTTGCTAGGAAAATGATTTGAATTTCCCCCCCCACATTTTTCCATGTTGTTACTCACAGGTATCTCTTATTCTGCAAGTTCTCTGAGTCATGGATCCTTCCCCAAAAACCTCTGCCATGCTCAGCCTTCCCACCCAGCACAGGCCCTAGAGCAGAACAACGGAAATTTTCAGTCAAATTATATTTTCAAATAAATGTTCAAACCCTAATTTATCTTTTCATAGGATAAACAGTTGAAGCAATAAGCAGAAGTCTTGTGGCAGCAAATTCCTGTAAATTGTCACTCATTCTAGTGCAGTTCTTTGCTACATGATAAACCAATGTGTTGATTTTTAAGTATCCTCAAGAAGTTTGATCTCATTTTAATTGGTGGAAAAATTTGTCAATAATTGTTATTGCCTCCAAGTTTGACTTCTATATAGATTTTAATATATCTAAATAGCTTAAACCAGTTTACTGAAAGGGGAAAATAACATTATAACTCATTTTGGGGATTATAAAAGGAGTAATTTTCTTGAAACTGGTCCTTAATACAGCTAATAGCTCCTGGCTTCACCTCAAGATGCTCAACAAGCCCATCATAAACTGTGGCTAATGAAAAATTAATTAAACTTTTTATAATCTAATACCAGATGATAAATCATTATAAATCATGCCCTTGGTTATTCATGTCACTAAAGCCAACAAATGAGTTTGAAAGTTCACATACATGTATAAAACTGTAAACAAATATACAGTGAATTGTGCTGGTTGTCAATAGTTATTGTTATCAGCAGCTTTTAAAATTTCTTCTTAAGATTCCCAGAATTCCCCCTAAGGCATGACCCTGCATGTAATTTTTGGAAGATTTAATAAGAAACCTTAACATTGCACAAGATCAGAGTCTCCTGGCATCTGCACCAGGATGAACCACACCAGCTTGGAAGGGAATTAGCAAAACTGGGGAGATTTAGGAGGAGGAGGACAGGATTATTACAAACTCTGACAGGACGCAATTAAAAAAAAAAATCCTATTGCACTGGATTTGAAACTCTTACAATAAAAACAGGGAACTATTTTTTCCTTTCTGGTTGGAATTTGCCTGAGTGACTCAAGGAAGGAGCAGAAGCAAGATCAATCAATTGTGTCTGCAAACCAGTTTAAAGGGGACTCCATGCCTCAGATGTGCAGGATTAACAGGGAACAAAGCTGAACACTCCAAGAGCTTTGCACAGGACAGGTCAGAGCCCATTTGGTAAATCCAGTGGATATTTCCAGGATAGCAGGATTAGCTCACAACCCCCAAAACTGCCCATCTATGACTCATATCAGCAGTAGCTCTTGAGGGGAAGCAGTGCCAAGGTTGACACCACCCTAAAACCCTTCTCAGCAGCTAAATATTCCCATGTGGATTCAGGGCAGCACAGGTGAGCTGAGTGAGGAGCAGCAGTGTGGATGGAGCAGGAGCAGCAGTGTGGATG
>VXBI01009835.1:64875-90530 GCA_013397375.1 Toxostoma redivivum
CAGTGTGGATGGTGCAGGAGCAGCAGTGTGGATGGTCCAGGAGCAGCAGTGTGGATGGTGCAGGAGCAGCAGTGTGGATGCCCCAGAGCAGGAGGGAGGTGTGGATGGGCAGGACAGGGCCAGGTCAGGACCTCTTGCCCAGCTCTGAGCCCCATCCATCATCTCCCACTGCTTCCCTTTGCAGGGCTGCACACGCAGAGCCCTTTGTCAGGATGAGAGGAGAGGCTTTCCTTTGATGTAACTCCTGCTCTGTGCGTGCTGTGCTCCCTGTCCTTTATCCCTATCCTTTATCCTTTATTCAGCTGCTCTTCCAGTGCTGCCCAAGCCACACCTGCCCCTCCTCAGGGCCACAGGACCCGACCTCTGTCTCTGTGGTTCCTTTGTTCTCCTTCCCTTCCCCTCCCATAACTCTGCTCTGTGTCCCCTCTGGGCTGATTGTGCAGCTCCAGTTCCACTCCTGGCTCACCTTGAGCATCCCCCATAAATCTATATTTATCTCTATATCTACCCTGAGCAAGGGATAGCTCAGCAGCACATCCACATCCCCTGTCATTGCCTTCCTCATGTCCCATTTGTCCTGATTTTGGGGTGCTTGGGGACAAAAGCCCTTCCCAGTGAACTTAAAGCCCCCCAAAGATCCTGATGTTCTCCAATAATTACTGCAGCCCAACACAAACGTGTTTTCTGCCTCTCCCTCTCGCTTGCAAAAGCCCAAATTTATTTATTTTCAAACTCAAGCATCAGTTTGCCAAGTGCAGGAATATGTAATGCAGCAATTATGGGCATTCCCCAAAAGCTGCTTTTATGTATTTATGAAGAAAGCTCCCATGGGTAACACTTCATCTCAAATATTTGACTTGGAAATGCTTTTATTTTTCCAAGTTCTTTTCAGATTTCTCTTCTGAAAGCTGATGTGATATTTTTCATCTCATGTAATATTTCTTTGAAAGGCCACATTCTGTAGCCATGGTTTTGCCATGCAGGACTTTTAGGCAGAGAACAAACTTTTATGGTGACATGAAAAGTTATTTACAAAGGAGATCACAGCACCACTGGTTTTTTTCCCTCCAAAAAGCACATTTAAACTGATTTCTTTTGGATCATCTGTAATTCAGACATACCAAAAATGTAATTAATTTCCATCACAAAGTTTCAGTTCTAGTGCAGAACATGATACTGGGGATAGAATCCAGAAATTGCTTCCAGCATGGGAAATATGCAATTATAAAAAGGAAACATTTAACTCCCACTACGCTCTTGATATCACAATGTCAGTAAGAGACCTCAAAAAAATTAATTGCTTCATCAAGTAGAACAACCTGAGGAGGGTCCATGGCCAAGGTGATCTGCCAGGGTGCAGAGCTGGCTTTAGGAGGAAGCTGGGGACGATATTTACAAGGAATGAAGGCTGAGATCTACTTTAGGATCAAAATATAAAATTTTAAATTAATTTTATATAATAAAATTAATAATCATCCAGCTATGACAACAATAAATGCCAGTGACAGTGACCTTCACCAAGAGCTGCTCTCACCTGCAGGAATTGAGCTCAGGGGTAAATTCCCCTCAAGAATTGAGCTCAGGTACAAAAGTAGGGCTGTCCCTGTGCTCACTGTGCCACACAAGGTGTCATTGCTGCCTGGCTGTGGCTCTGAGAATGAAAAAAAAAGATTTCTTTGTGACCCCCTGCTATGCTTAATATTCCTCCAAGTGCTTGGGACAATCCTGAGGACGGCCCTGATACAAAATGAAAATAAAAATGGACTTTCTCTCCCTTCAGAGCCTTTCCACAGAGCCAGAGCTGCCTGGTTCTGGCTGGGGCTGTAATTCATGAGCATTTCCAGCACAAGCCAGATGTAGGAACTCTCATTTTCTATGGCAGATTTCTTCTGGAGCCAGCATTACCAAGCCATGATTAGATCAGATGGCACCATGGGAAGTTTAAACGGAGAAAAAGCCAGAGCAGGGATGCTGCAGAGCTGGAATGTTCTGTCCTCATCGAAAAACATTTCATTCCCAGGGATCCTGTGAAAGACACCAGCTCAATCATTTGCATTTGACAATCCCCAAGAGCAGCACTGCCTGGACACTTGATCACAGTGTGATCTTTCCTGTCAGCCCCTTGCTCTGCAGCAGGTCTGTGGGATTGCATTCCTCAGGCTGGAATGCAGATATTTGTATTTACTGAACAGATGTATTCTGGATCTCTGCATTTATCCATTTATTCTCTTTCCAAGGCAGGATTTCCATTGACAACACCAGGGGAAATTCAGGATGAGCCAGTGCCAGTTAAAAGCAGAGCTGAGAATTCATCTGCTTCAGTTCCAGTGCTCTTTTATGGAAACCAGGGCTCTAACCAGGAACCTTTTGTTGTCATTTTGTGAGAGTTGGTGTGGCAGGATAAATTGAGTCATTAATTGCAAACCCAGCAGTGGGATCCTGGAATATGGATATGGTGTGTGGGAATGCATGGGAAGTTGAAGGAACGGGATGTGCAGAGGCTGCCACAGTGAAAAAATATTAAATGTGAAAGGTGAGGACAGAGGAATTGAAAAGTAAAAGCTGATTTTAAAGAAAAGACAACAATCATCTGCAAAAAAGAGGAAATAACAATAAGAATTAAATGCTGGATATTCCATACTATTCCAAACACTGGTTACAGAAAGGTGCCATAAATTAAATTTCATTGCATTCTATAAAACATGTGGATTTTATGGGCTTCCTATCTCTAACTCCTGGACTTTACCATAAGCCCCAAAAGGTGGAGTGGCAGGAAAAGGACAACTGGGAAGGGATGGTCCAGAGGGGCTTCACATTAAAGGGGTCTTGCCCCTTGGGAGCTTAGATCCTCAAATTCTCCTTATTAATATGGATTTATTTAACATTTCCAAATGGATTGTGAGGAACTAATACAGATAAAAGGAATTTGTGAAAATTTGTGACAGAAATACTGAACATATTGGCTTTTCCAGCAGAGCAGAGGGGGAGAAATCGCTGCTGGTTGGATCTTGTGCAGCTCTAGCAGCAACTTTGATGGTGATGTAGCCTTAAAAAAGCACTGAATTGGGCTGTCAAATAACCTGAGCAGCAATGTATATATATATTTAAATATATCTGAAGTGTTACATAAAAGAGGAATTTGAATATATTACAAAAAACTGGTAACATGATGGCAAGAAATCTGTTAATTAGCATGTCTGCCATACATCTTTTTGAACAGTCACCTTAAGAAGAACTGAGGACAGCGTTAGCAACAATGTGATACAAAATAATTAGCTTGTTTTCAGGGCTTAAATAGTCATTGCTTTCCTGTGAAGTCCCTAATTAAGCTAATCCTAGTTTATAATACATTAGCAACAACTATTTATGTAGAAGCTACTTCTTAGGGGCTAAAAATAACATTCAAGTTTTGAAAGTCTCAGAATGATCTGCAAAATTGTAGAGCTCGGGACAGGAGCAATACAGACTGAAAAAATTATGTAAGAGCTTGATTTATTCCTCACTGCCCACATGAAATTCACTCACCTGAAGGCTGCAGATACAACTGTTTAAAGGCTTTCATGAAACAATTTTCTCTTTTCTACTCTCAAAGCCCATGACAGGCTGTTACCACGATTTTCTCAGGAGGTCCTGTTGCAGCACTGCCCAATTATTTCCTAAAAAGTGTAAAGATTTTTTTCTCCCTGACTCACAGTGTAAGAGATGAAGGAGTGATTTTCAGTTTGATGTTCCACTTCAATCAAAGGAAAAGAACTGATAACATGAAGTTGACACAAAACAAAGCACAAAAGTCTGAGCTGTTGGACAAAATGGGCTTTGACCTTCATCCACACACACAAAAAAAAGGAACCCTGAAAAGGTGGAAAAAGATACAAAAAGAAGAAGATCCATATCTTGCAATTGCCATTTTCTCCCAAGTGGACAGAATTATTGCTTGCCTTGACTTTTTGCCTTGCTTGATCATCTACCTGTGGTCATTTGGAGGCAATGTTTAGGTACAAAGCCCTCAAGTCATGCAGGAATGAGCTCTGATGAAATTATCTGAGGTGGGAAAATCCAGACTGATGTGGAAGACAAAAGGACTCCCCTCCCAGCCCAAAGGAATAATTAACTGGAAAAATTTAAACAGTCAATGAATCCTACAAAAGATCAATATGAAGCAGGAAACCTGGCTCTCCCTGTGGCTTGGATTTATAAGGAAGGAATTTCAGTTTCCATTTAAAGACAGCTGAACTTCTCACTTAAATCATTTGTAAAAGCTTTTTTTTTTATCAGCTTAGGTTCAGAACCTGAGTGAGGTAGCCACAGTGAGAAAGAAAATGCCTGAGATCCACCTGAAGTGCCCTGAGCCATGAACCGCAGGGCTGCCTCCACCTGGCATCCCCCTGGAATGTGTGCTGGCTGCACCCCATCATGGAATATTCCCTCTGTTCCCACTGTTCTCCCCTGTACAGGGTCAATAACTCATCCACTTCTCTTACACGGGCTGTTTAATATGTTGTGAGAGGCAAAATATACACAGGGTGTGCAAGGGAGGGAGATTTCCTGCAGAGATATTTACAGGAACAGGGCTATGGCAGAGTGCAGGGATGTGTCTCCCTCAGGTGTGACAAGCAACTCTTTTTCATGCCCACTTCTAATTTTTTTCTGCATGAGAGGTGAAAAAAAACACTCCATAAACAGTTTGCTGAGGCAAATATCAGTGAGTCCCTGATTTTAACTCATACAAAACAGAGAATAAATTCCTCACCATGCAACAAAGTCCTGCAAAAATGTGACCTTGTGTTCAGAGCAGAGGCAACATGTACATAAATTAACTCTTTTTTTTTTTTTTTTTTTGTGTTGTTTGCCTCTGAATTGACAGTCAAAACTAATTTTGTCCCCAGGTGAGATTTTGGTAGCACTGCCCAAGCCAGTGTGTCCAAGCCTCCCTTCTCACCCTGCTGAAGCCTGGGACAGGCCTTCTAAATTCAGAAATCCTTAATGCACGCATGTACAGGCTCAGGCTGATTTTTTTATGAGCTCATTTAAGTTGGAAAAGATTAAGTGGAATTAAACATGGATGCCTTTTTAACAGAGCCCTCTCCCAGAAGAGATCCCTTTTTTCAGCACTCACTCCAAAGACTCCTTTAGCAGTGTTAGATTTGACTGCAAATGACAAGCTGTACACAGGAACCAGACATTTATGTCCCTATCATCATTTATTAACTGTTGTTATTGTCGCTGACAACGTCGTGATAATAATAGGGATCCTCTCAACAGCTGGCTTGAAGATGTAGGAGTTGATGACATTCAGAAGTGTCTCAGCAGAAGTGACAGGTGAAGGCATGCTCAGAAGCTATTTATCCTGGGAAGAGAATAGAAAAGCCATTGGAGCTGGCTGAGACCTTGGGGGGTCTTTGCAAACCCTCAGGATTTGTTGTAGAGGTTAAAAAGCAGCAACATTTTCTTTTAATAAGGTACCAACCTGTAAATCACTCCCCAGTGCCAGCATGCTGCAGCTCATCCAGGAGAGTCACTTACAAGGGATAATGGTGCTGCAGTCACCAAGGTGAGGGCAGCTGTGGATGGGTGGAAAAAAGCAGGAAAAGCAGCTGTTGGCCCATTCACCATGGAGGGGATGAGCTGTGACTTCCATCAGCTCTTGCAAGGCGTGGGATTCTTCTGAGAGGGGTTGGGCTGCTGAAAGGCTCAGCCTGCAGAGTGGGTAATGCCTTCAGCTTCCCTGGTTTCTGTTTTATGGGGATCTGAGCCTTTCAGGCACACCTCACCTGCAGTGCAAAGAGCTGGATGCTGTGTCCTTATCCACCTGCACTTCTCCAAACTCTGCTCCACCACAGACCACCCAGCCAAAGCTGAGATCCCTCTCAACCTGCAGCTCAGGTTTTGATGGGATTCTCAAAGGGATTGCTGTGATGACCCGAAAATTATGGATGCAGGCTAAAATCATCTTGCATCCAGTAAATCTACATCCATGGGACTTGAAATGAAGGATTTAAAAATACAACTTCTTGATGGAAGAGCAACCCCACGGGAGTTCCTCACAGCACAGCCTGAGCAGCCCTGAGCTGTGCCCTGGTGGGCTGGGAGGGGTCTCAGCAAGGCTTGGAATGCCAAGAGGTGGCCACAGGAAGGTTGTGTTGGGTGGTTTGCAGCCCAGCCTTGGGGAGGTGTTTGGATAACACGTGTTGGGATTCGTGGGGTGGTGCTGTGCCCCTTGGTGATCCCTCTGTGCCCCTTCCAATCCAGGGAATTCTGAGCCTATGGACTGCTGAGAGCTGCCTTGTGGAGGCCATCCAGTCCAGCCTGGGGTACCCAATGCCCTGATTATCCACCCCTGGCCCTGCTCCAGCTGCAGGAAATCTTCCCTGCTGTCCAAGGAAAGAAACCTTTACACCTTCTCCAGCTATAAACGAGTGATTCTGAATGATCAAAATAAAATGGCTGAGGCAATGTGTTATGTGGGGTTGGAAGAGGCAGGTTTCAGCTGTGACAAACCAAAGGCAAGGGGAGCATTATTAGCCAGGCTGTGTCTCCCAGGATGAGAGGTAGGAGATCTAATATATAGAAAGACCCAAGGGTGAGATTATCTTGGGCTAATACACCCTTTAGGTTTTGAAACTGCAGCCAAAGCAATCAAACCTGTTACCATAGCATTCGTTTTAATGCACAGATAAATTTGTAGCTCTTGTTTATATAGCTCATCCTCTGGAGGCACTAATATGATTCCCTTTAAAACTCAAGTTAATGAGAAAATAATGGAGCATTGTGGATATAAGAAAAATTTTTTCTCACTGTCGCTGTCATCATTTTTATACAGTCAGACTGATCTTTGAAAGTGTAAGTTGGATTTATTTTATTACCACAAAACCTTTAAAAATCTTTTTTTAAACTGAGCTTTCTGATTCCAGCCTAAAGCCAGAAATACTCACTGTCTAAACATATTTATAAATCAGTATATCACCCGTAAATCTTACCTTATCCCTAATAGGAAATTTAAAATCGTAACTCTTGAAACTTCACCTTGGCAACCCACATTCTTATTTTATTGGCTTTCCTGGACAGAAAGCGTTGATGAGATGGAGAATGTGGCCAGGGAATAGGGATTGCATCTCCCTGGCTGGGTGCAGTGAGCTGTGTAACGAAGCCATGTGTGTTTACTTTCTTTTGGATACAGCACTGCAGCAAATCTTCAGCCTTTTCCAAGGTTTTGTGAAGTTTCTTTTTTACCCCATAAGTTGTCCTTCAATCCTTTGGACCAGCTGAGGAGCTCCATTCTCACAGAACATCCTCCAGTGCAAGGACAAGGCGATGCCAATGTTGACATCAGCTGGTACCAAGCTGGTGCAAAGCTCAGTAATTCACTTTGTCTGGGAGGGATTGGTGGTCTGTACATAATTTACATTATCTAGCATTTATTATTCATACCTATAGACAAACACCTATGTGGATTGGGCCTTCAGACATTTCAAACTTCCTAAGATTTAATAACAACAGAAGTAATGTAATTTGCTGGGACTGATGTTTTATCCTTGGCCTCACTTGAAGATTGTGGGAGTTTTGATTTGAGCAGGAAAACTTTGAGGCTGCTGTTGGCTGTGCCTCTGGTGGGGGCAGCTCCTTTGCAAAATTCATATTGTTACTCCACAGTTTTTGTCTCTGCTGCCTCTGGTTTTCCTTAATCTCACCAGAATTTGAGACTATTCCTGCTTTCCTTTAATTCAGGAGAAGTGTGGTCATGCCAAATCACACCTGTTTTCCTTTGCACCTCTGTGTTGGTCCTGTCCTGGGAACACTTTGGTCTGTCTGGAGAGGCAGAAGGATGAGAGAGAAGAGAAGAATGGAATAATAAGAACAATCTTGTGGGGTCATGGCCAAGTTAAATTCCATCTCCCTGGGTTCTACAGAGGCTTGTGCCTGGTTCATGAAGAAGAGCTGCATTTTGCTTCTGCCCCTGGACAGGCAGGTTGAGGTGGGGAGATATCCCAGGATTTTTGAAGCCTTGTTTCCACACAGCCCAATGTCAAAGCTTGCAACGTGGAAATGGTTAAAATGGAAATGGATAAAATGGGAATGTAATTATTGACTGGGAAAAACGCCGTGCTGGGAAGTCACTAATGAAGTCAGCCCCAAACGAGGGAGTTGGAGAGGATTGCATTGTTAGAGGCACTAAGAAAGATCATCTCAGTGGGCAGCAGGGGCAGGAGAAGGGGTGCAAGGCTTTGGCTCAGGGTTTGTGGCTGAGCACAGCAACACAAAGTGACAGGGATAAATTCAGATTTTGGGAATCGATGACACAGGCTGATCCTATTAAAAGCCAGGACTGGGGATTGAATAAAGGCCAGACTTAATTCTGCTGTTCCTTAGGCTCTGGACAACTCACCAGAGTGGGAGATTCCTCCTCCAGCTCGCCCACCTTTGTGGCACAAACCTCTCCTCCTCATCCCTGTTTCCCTTCGTGCTGTGGAGCTGACACAGTTGGAGTCAGACTCAGCCTGTCCCACTGGGATCTGAGCAGGAAAACCAGTCCAGTTCTCCTCCTGACAGATTTACTTTAAATAAGTTTATATTTCTAATTGCTTTGGGACATGAAACATGTATGGCAAGATCTCAAGGGATTGGATTAAGTAGTTTTAATTATGACTCTGGCCTCTCTGGAGAAGCATTTCTTGAGGAACATTAACAAATATGTTCTTGTTTTTTTAACCCCACTTGTGTGTGGGAATTTTATATAGCTGAAAAAGAGAAATTAATTTAAATTTAATGATGGTGTCTCATTAATTCTGCACACCTGCTGTGATCTACCATGTACAAATGGAGGTATCACAGTGTAGGAATTAGGGATCTGATCCATTCTCCTTGCAATAACCCAGGCTGTTGGGAAGGCCAGGGATTCAGTGAGGCTGGTTTAGGATGCCCTCACACCTCTGGGCAGATGTAAAATTGTTCTCCACTCTGTGTTTCCAACATTAGAGACACCAAAAGACCCCATTTCTGTTCCTTTCCCTGGGGACTTCAGTTTAGCTGATCTTGCTGCTGGGAAAGAATTCTTAATATTCGATCCCATTTCTCCTCTAATCCCATTTATCCAACCTGTACCTCCCAAAAGGATCCTCCCTCTCCTTGCCCCGGGGAACTTTAGACCATTCTTGGTGTTGTCTAATAATGACAGCTCAGTGACCTCCACATGTTCCATATGTGCCAGCAAACAGGGAAAAGATCCTGAATGAATCCATTCAACTCTGAATCATTTTCCTGAGCTCTCACCAGCTCTACTTCACTGCATTTGGGGTTTGATTTGTAAAACAGAAATCCCCAACTGCTGCAGGATGGATATTCCACTGAACAGAGAGAAAGGCTTATGTAATAGTAATATCAACAATAATAATGATAAATGAAAATAATAACAATAATATGATAATCATCATCTCATTTTTTTTATCTTGCCAAGGAAATATTCAGTTTTATTTTGAGGTTTTCTCGAATTTTCTCAAATGCATTTCAGCTGGAATTGGGGTTGTCACAGCCTGAGGCCAAGTCCAATAAAGACTTCCAGTTTATTTTAATGCATATGAGCAGATTGGGATTTGAAACCTCAGGTCTTCAGTTTTCAGGATTCTGACTGACACAGAACAATGGATTTTATTCCAGAAACTCAGCTGGGACAGTTCATGCCCATTAAGTTGGAGACAGTGGGGTACAGGCAAGTGCCAAAGTGCTCTTCTGAATTGGATATTATTAAATAGAAATAATTTGTGGCTTGATATAAATGTCTGGAAGCACAGTATTTTAACTATTTGATGAGACAAGTCGATGAGATAAGGAGGGGATATAAATTAATGCATAATTTGCACATTTGTTGAATGACTACTCCAATATTTTTCACTCTTTCCAGTCAAGTGGGCATTTATTTCCTGTATAATTTGTTTAAGACCCTCTTCCCTTTCCAGTAAAATAAATTCCCCTCCAATCTGTGACCATAATTCCTAATTCTGTGGTGCAGTTGGGTGTTTGGGAAGGTTGTGGGTGTGACTTTGGGGGATTGTGGCATAAGTGGAATGGGGGAGTAGGAGTTGGACTTTTTATTTTATTTTGGGAGATAATAAGATTTGAAGTGCTTTGTGTCTTCTAATTGCCTTTCACGACCCTTTGGAGCTGAGATCAACTGGTTGAGAAAAGCAGCACTAAAAAAATCAAATTGTGACTTCTCAGAATTAAATTCCAAAGCTTTCTTCAAGGATAGAGCATTTTTGCATTTTTTACTTTGGAAAACTATTGCTGGAGGGACAAAACAATCACATCAGTGATTTGGTCACTCAGGATAAATCATGTTCATTTTGATCAGAATGGCCTTTCCTTACAGTTTTAGAAATGCTGTCCATTCACAGCTTAATGATCTCAGATCACCTTCAGAGCTTTGCAGAATATATTATTTCCTCAAGAATCCAGTGGTATTAGAATTTATCTCCCAGTAGGAAATTGTCCTTTTAAGTGTAGAGATACAAAAAACAATCCTTTTTTTTTTTTTCTTTTAAAGATAACTTACCTAATACTATAATGCCAATATTAAATAAATCTGGAGATGATACAAGGAGCTACATAAATAATTCACTTCAGCTAATAATGAAATACCTGTGCTAATACTCATGGATTTATTGCACACCAACCATACACATATCAAATCTACCCAGAATTTTCCTGCTGAAGACAAACAAAGCAAAGGGTTTTTAAAGGAAGAATTGAAATCACGTGGAAGCACACAGCTGACTTTTATAAATGCATGAGCAAATACATGTTGATTGCTACTCCATGCTGATAAATGCAGCCTATTGAAAACTGGGAGAAGGGAAAATGTCTGCTCAATATTACAGTGAGGCTGAATACTAACCAGGAAAGAGATTTCAACTTTATTGTTGGGAATTCCCCAAAGCTTTTGCTTTTGCTGGTGCTTCAATAGGCAGCTGTGGCACACACAGGACAAACAGAACTCTGTGCAAAAAACTAAACCCTCCCAAAGGAGCTGGAATTGCAGAGTGGCAGATCCCTGGGATAAAGATATTCCTGGGGTAAATAAATTGATAGGATTGGTGTTGTGCTGCTGAAGGAATTGCTCTCGTTAGAACAAGCTGATTTAAGAGAGTAAAAATATCTGGAAAGCTTTTCTAAGGGTTTTCTTTTTCATTTTAGTCCCTTTGTTTAGTGAGAAGTAAAAACCTCTTTTTAAGTGTTCTTGTATGTGAGAAGGAGTGAGCCAAAGCAATCTTCCCCTCGAGGAGGAAATCCAGCACTTCAAAAGGGAAAACCTTCCACTGTCCCAGGGTGCTCCAGCCTGGCCCTGGACACTGCCCAGCTTCTCTGGGAATTCCATCCCAGCCCCTCCCCACCTCACAGCGAGGAATTCCCTCCCAATATCCCTAAACCAGCCCCTGCCAATAGGAAACCACTGCCCCTTGTCCTGTCCCTCCAGGCCCTTGCCCAAAATCTCTCTTGGAACCCTTTTAGGTACAGTTTTATAAATAAATGATATGTATTGAGTTTCTTTTTTGGGACTACACATTACAACATCACAACATAATGTCAATTAGCCATGTGGTTTTTAAAATTTTATATGAAGATTAGCAAATACAAACTGAACGAGTGTTTGAATTAAGTGAGAAAGTGTTCCTTTAGTGAAAACCAGACTCTCTCTTTTCAAGTTTCTGCGCTGCTAGATCCAAAAATGAGAATAATACCTACAAACACACCAAAATTGAGGAAGCAGCAGTGTGGAAATTGGTATATTCTAATGGGAAAATTATAAGAAATGCAGCTGTGCTTGCTCTTCCTACTGATCCCAACCTTCAGATTCCACCAAATTGAATTGTAAAATAATGATTTTCTTTTCTGTTTTCTCCCAAGATATACAGTTAATCCCTGATATAAAAATACATAAAGGATACATTTATTTAGAAAGAACTTTTATTAAAATAGGGAAGGCCTCAAACCAGAGCGTTTCCATCATTTCCAGCTCATATTTGAACCCAGATCTAAATTCTCTGCCTGGGTTGGTCTCTGTCTAATCCTTTTGTTTATAACCTGATTTTCAGGGGGAAAATCAGACTATGGTTTTAACAGGAACATTTGGCTGGTGCAGCGAGCACACATACTGAAATAATCTGAAACAGCCTGTCTGCTTTAGCTTTTTTAAGCTCCTGATTATTTTTTTTCCTGATGATTTCAAACGGCAGCATGGTAAGAACAGCAGACAGGCCTGGGAGAGGCCCATCACTGTTACCAACAGTGGGTGCCAGGCTGTTAAACACAACAGCTTGTACCTACAGGAGACACGTTAATAACTTTAATTGAAGTTAACATTGACATTTCCTCCAGTTCTCCAGGAGTGCCATGGCTTTAGTGAGGTCACTGGTGTCAGGGCAGCATCTCAGGGCTTCACATCTGGGTGAAGGTGGCACCAGGACACGGTGACAACCTGGGTGACAATGTCACCCTCTGCAAGCAGGGATGCCTGGAGAGGCTCCCTGGGACAGAGGCTGGGCAGAGTTACAGGAATAAATTGGGATTTATTCAAATCCTTCACAGGATTCCCCTTGGGCAGTGCAAGAGCCTGGCCAGGGCTGCACCCAAGCTGGACCCAAGTCAGGAGTTCTCACACTTTTATCAGTTCTGCTCCATTCCCACATTGGGTTCATTGTCCAATCCCAGCTCCAGGCTCTGCAGTCCCACCCTCCCAGATTCTCTCCTCAATTCTCTGCTGTTTGCACTTTTTGGGGCTGGAGCTGCAGCTGTCCTTGGTTGTGGGGCTGGAAAAGGATTGTTTTGTGTGCTGAGCTGGGAGGAGAGCTTGGAACACTTCGTGTGGAGTTCAGAGTCACACCCCAATGAAATACAGAACCTGGAAAATATAAAAGCTAAAACTGAAGGCATCAGCAGGAGCTGTTTTTGGGGAGCAGCAGCTGTGTGGACAGGCCAGCTCGGGCTCTGCACTCCCTGGACTGCAGGGTTGTCCTTTTGTCTGTTTTGTTTACCAGGGACCAGTTGTGACCCAATTGCAGATGGCAGCTGGTGCCATCCAGTGTCTCTGTCCTCTGGCACCCTGAAGACATGCAAATGAGAAAGAAATGCAAGGGACAGCTCCTTTGTATAAAAATCACTATGTTATGCATAATATATAACCACCTTTTCTTCCAAACTCCTGTTGGTTTGTTTTTTCTAACGTGGCCTCTTTCTCTCCTGCATCTCCTGCCACCAGGTCAAAAATAAAACTAAGGGGACAAAAGAAAAATAAAAGACTTACAACAAAGAATTATTCTGTGACTTTCGAGAGAAACCAGGATATTTATGGATTTACTCTATTCCCTGTGATAACAAGTTTCTGAGATGGTAATACACTGTCAAATATTTTTCAAGGTTAACAGTTTAGGGACACAATTATGTTGCAAGTTGTCAGCAAGATTAATTAAGGGTATTTCAGAGATATGGGAGAAAAATTCTTCCAGCAGCTATTATAGGGTGAGTAATCCCAACTCGAAGAGTAGTTCCCCTTCAGTTCAGTCCTCCTCAGAGAAAATATTCCCATGTTTAAGGCATGCTCAGAAGCAGATAAAATGTGCATGTTTGGGCTGAGAAGAGCAGTGATGGGGAAGCAATTCTAGACACAGCCCACACAGTCTCACAGCCAGAGCTGGGATGGCCTCACAAAGGTTATTTTTAAATATTTTTAAATAAATATTTCCCTGGGCCAGAAAACACTGAAAATCTCTCACAGGCAAAGAACACAGAGGTGAGAGCCAGGCTCAGCAGAGCTCCCCTCAGCATCAGCCACCACTGGGAGGGCAGTGGGCACCTTATTACCCAACACTGATAGAAAAAATTATTGGGCCAGTTAATAAAACATCAGGGATTGTTTGTGAAAATAATTGCAAGGTCCAGACAACTGTGAATATGAGAGATCTTAAATAAAAGAGTAAAAAAACCCCATCAGCAGCCCAGCACTTTAATCAAAGCAGTGCAACCAATACACATATCTACCCGTCTATCTATAATCTGATATTATTTTTAATCCCTCTTTTAAATCCCAGTCACTAATGAGGGATAATGCTGGATTGAGGAGGGCCAAAGAGATTTATTGATACCAACTCAGAGCCGTGGCTGTAAATCAGGACAGTGAAGAAGTATGCCACTGCTGGCTTATGTTCTCTTCCTGCAAAAGGACAGGGATGAATGAACAAGTGTGTGAATGAATGACTGAATAGATGAATGAATGAAAGAATGAATGCATCATCAAATAAATACATTAAAACACGTTGCCAGCTCGCAGGGCTCGCATCGGGCGGGAGCTCTTCGGGGCCTTTGTATAAAGAGAGGCAAGGCGGCCTTGATTTATTAGAAATTAAAATCTGCTTTGCCCAATCCCTCCGAGTGTTTAATTTTTACTGAAGGTCAAAAGGTGCTTTGCATTTGGAGGGAATGCATCCCAGTGTAGCTCCTGTTTCTGACGAGGAGCACCGAGCTCCTGCCGGGCTCAGGGAGGACGCAGCAGCTCAGTCCCCCTGGAAGGACACTTTTGGGACAATAATCAGCCTTTCTCTCCCTCCTTGCAGGGCTCAAGGCCTCCTCCTTGCTGACCAGCCTGTATTTCATGGAATCACGGAATTGCAGAGTCAGGGAATTTTTTATATTAGCAGAGAACCATCAAGAAGTCCAACAAGTCCCCCAGCACTGCCAAGGCCACCATTGAACCCTGTCCCAAATACCACTTCTACACATTTTTAAAATCCTTCCAGGGGTGGTTATTCCACCAGTGCCAGGGCTGGACAACCCTTTTTCTGAAGAAATTTTTCCCAATGTCCAACCCATCTCCTCTGGTGCAATTTGGGGCCACTTCCATTTTTCCTATCAAAGGCCAAGACTTGTGATCCCTGTCTGAAACTGAATTCTAGGCTTGCCTGCCAGGCAGCAAGGTGGCCTCTTGTGCTGGGCCAGGGGTAGGAAGGACAGGTGGAATCCTGACAGGGACCCAGGGACTGTTGTGGCTTTTCCATCACAAGTGCCAGGCACACAGAGAACATTCCAAATCCCTCTGGCAGCTCCAGTGTGCAGAAACCACCTCTGGAGCTTTTTGGGACCAGTTTTATTCCCTTTGAGAAGACTGGGGTGTTCCAAATTCAATTATTTTGTTAGTTTGGTTTTTTTTGTTTTTTTGTTTTTTTTTCTGAAACCCATCTCTGTTTTGAACTTTGCACTTGTGTTTGACTCCCTTCCCCTCTTCTCTAACGAGGTCCTGGAGGATGAAGCTCTTCTAGCTTGAGATGAAGGTCCTCCAAATGAGAAGTACAGAGCCATGGCTGCCAATTTAATTAGCTCTCATGCATTCACATGCAGATGGAAGGATTTTTGCAAGGAGAGAATCTATTCAAGATGAATAAATTACTTCAGGTTTTAAATAACTAAACCAGCAGTTTTATTCCCCTCTGCTAATATTCCTGTCAGTCAGGTCAAGGATAATGAAGCAAAATTCTAGAAAGGGTCACCCAAACCTTGGCTTTTTTTTTTTTTTTTTAATTGCAAGTGTTCCCATTCATAAAACCTACATCTGCAAGCACAAAATCAACAGTTAAATGTTTGCCTTTTCTGTGTCTGTATTTCTCCAAGGAGAGAAGATTTTTACCCAGATTTCACTTCTAACATTCTGCTGAAGTTTCTGAAGGAAGAACAAATCTTCTAGACTTTGTTGCTGTTATTTTTATCTGTGGGTAAATATGTTCTTTGCTGTTAATAGAGTCAGTGTTTTCCTTCCCTAATAAGAACTTTTTCCATGTGTCTCCATCACAGTTTAGAGTAGTTCCTTTTCTCCTAGTTTTTGTAAGTTTACTTTTAACTTCTATTGAAAAGAAAAACCATGAAAACCCAATCCTATAAGGGAGCATGGCTTATGGAATAAAAGAAAACAACCAAAGTATTATGGAAGATATTAGAGAGATACAAAGAGCAGAGTGCAATGTAGCAGGAGCCAGGTTAGCTCTTCTAGGAAACCACTTCCAGCAGATGAAATCACTGCTAAAAGCAGGTGTTTGTTGCAAAAAGCTGCAGCAGTGTTGCTCTGTCATGTCACATGAAATCATCCCTCTGCATCATGCAGTGTTACACCACATCGTGGATGTATGGAGGGGAACCCAGCACAGGGTAACAGGATGTGACAGACAACATTTAGCAAAAATACTCACTTAGTTGACTCAGATCCTTGCCATCAGCTCGAATCAGGGAGCATGGTTGCAAATGAGGCTGACAGATGGATGTGAATCCACTGAGGAGCAGCATCCAGTGGGAATCTGGAAGTTCCTTCTTCTGTACCTGGTCCTCGTCCCATCGATGGTTTTTGTGCCCAGCTCCTCTTTCCCAGCAGTTCCTCCCCTGCTGGGAGTACTGAGACGGGCTGGTTGTCATTTATTTTGACATAACTCGTGACTTTCACATGAGGGATTAATCACATGCTTGCTACAGAAGTGCTGTCAACTGACAGCTGATGGAATTGCTGTAAACAGTTTTTATATGAGCAGAATTGTGAACTACACGAGAAGGTGTTTGGACTCTGTATTTATGTTTAGAGAGGGACTATTTTAGGGAGATAAGCCTCTTGGCTTATCTCTGAAGACACCTCTATTTTGCTGTGTGACAAAGTCTTTTTAATGGACTTGAAAATATGGAGACTTTATTATTGTTCTTGAAGGAGCTGTTTTATAGTAATACTTCTAAAAAAAGGTTTAGGAAGTAAGTGCATGTTCATGGAGACAAAAAATCAAATATAAGCAAGGCAGCTGAGGTGCAGAACTTGCCATAGATGGATTTTTATAAATATTAGTCATGACCTAGATGGCAACTTCCAACCCATAGGGACAGCTACAGAGCCATGTTGTGTTTGGGCACAATTTGTCCTGGCAGAAATTAGGATGAGACATCCTCATTCCAGGGACTAAGGAGGGTTTCAGGGGTGCTGGTGAAGGTAGTCCAGGAAAATCTGGCTGCTAAAGTGTGAACAAATTTACATGTGGACTTGAAGCTTCTCCTCCTTATGAGGAACAAGATAACATTTTTCAGGATTCTGAAAAGAAACCTACAGATGCCAGAAAAAAAGTTCATATTGTGTCAGCAATTAGTAGAATCCACGGTCTTTTGTTCTCCCAGCCTTTGCAGAGGGAATTTTCAAGATTCTTCCCATTCAGGCGTTCGTGGTTCAGTGTCCCCTCAGCAGTTCACAGCCTTTGTCCAGATGCATTTTCTGGGCATGGCAGTAAATGCCAGCAGTGATGCTGATGATGGAAGGGGCACCTGGGCAATACACGAGCTCATTTCACAGCTGAAACATCCACAGCCTCCTGTGTGGTGGCCTAAGGATGGTGAGGAAAAAAAACTGTGATAGAATAAGGGAATATCCTGAACCGGAAGGGATCCACAGGGATCATCCAGTCCAGACATCCTGCACAGACACCCCAACAATCCCACCCTGGGCATCCCTGGAGCACTTTCCAAACCCCCCTGGAGCTCTGGCTGCCTCGGGGCTGTGCCCATTCCCTGGGAGCCTGGGCAGTGCCCAGCACCCTCTGGGGAGGAACCTTTCCCTGATCTCCAATCTATGGCTAATGCAACCTCCACAGAGTCAATATGGAAAATTCACCCTTTGAAGGAAGAAAGGAACAACACTGCCCCTCTGTTTCCTGTGGTATGTGCCATCTTAGCTGATGCTAGTAGCATGTATTATATTTGAGGAATTAATTCCTCATGGCTCTTGGGAAATTTGGGTCTCAGACCTGCTTTGCACACCCCTAAATGCCCCTGGCTGAGCCCCCTGCCCACGCTGGCTCTGGGTCTGTGCTGATGCTGTTCACTCTTCCCAGGAAGCCTCAGGATCCTCCTGGCCTCAGCTGTCTCCTGGAGATGTGGGAATGGCTGGGATGGTGCCTCAGCAGTCCCAGCTCCTGCTGCTGTGTCCATGGGCTGGGTGTGGGCTGGTGGCCCCACAGGGACGCTCAGCAGAGCCCTGGGAGGGGAAGCCTGGCTTGGCCAGACTCCCTGGAATGCAGCGTGGGAGGCTTGCCCAGCAGCCCAGGGGAGCTGGGAGGAACAAATCCTTACCCAGCAGGAAGTACCAGCTCTGGGTGAAACAAACCCAGTGCCCAAAGGGCCCATGCCCACCCTGGGGAGCTGCTGGGCATCCAGGAGCCCCCACTGCTGCAGCACATCCCTGCTGCTCAGGCTGGAGGCCAGCCTGTACCAGACATCCCATGAAGTGCCAGAACATGTGAAAAAATGCTGCTGCTTGCTCCTGGTCACACCAGCCTCTCCAGCAACTTCTAAGGAAATGTTCCTGCCCACCTCCCAAGGCATTGTGCCTTTGGAATCTGCCTGACTTTGGAATTTGGTGTTGCAAGTGTTTTGTGGAAGAAATCTTTTGAGCAAGTGTGCTATTTACTTCTTACCTAATGAAAAATAATAAAAGAGTGATTAAACAATTAATACTGGATATTGCTTAACAGTTGTAAGAGGTTTACTTAATAGTTTTCTGACACTTTTTTCCTCCTAATTTAGGAATAAAACAGACATAATTGAGCATGCTATTCTGAAGCTCCAAATTACACTGTGAAGAGAATTGAAGGAAAGACATTTCTTTGATTTGAATATTTTTCTCATTAACAGGACGTTCAGAATAAAGCAGAAATGTTTGATGCACAGAGCCTGTGGCAGTATCAAGTTAACACTGGCGTGCTCCCGCATTTCACCTCATGTTTACAAATCACTCCAAAAAGAAAGGTCACATCTTTCATCACAAAATGGAAACTTTTTGACAGCAAACAATTGGATTTTCAGCACTCCATTTGAAGTGGATTTCAGTGTGGAGAGTGAGAGCCCAAGGCAGTGGGATGAGGTACCTGAGCAGAGCTGTGCTCTCGAGGTGTTGGGTACCACAAACTCTGACTAAAGGCTCTCTCAGCTGTGTCAAGGTACCATGCTGTTCTAAAACAGGGGTGTCTGAGTTGAAATTGTTTGGAGAAGAGAATAAATAAGGTTTGGGTGGGTGTTGGAGTGCAACCTTGGCTCAGACAGCAATGTCAGGGTTGAGACACTGCTGCATGTCTGGCTCAGGATGCTGCAGGACAAGCCAGCCTGAAGGGTAGAGAGCCACAGTGACCTGCAGTGTTAAACCACATTCCTCCTCTGAAGAGTCTTTGTTTTATCTCCTCTGTGCCTCCACCATGGCCTTCCAGCTCTATTCTTCTGATTTTTTTTTTTAAAGACCTGCGTTTTGACAAAGTGAATTTACTTGGCAGCTGGAAAAAACCCCAACTTTTTTCCCAGGTAGAAAATACAGCTTGATAGTTCCTCAAGCAAAATACTCCCTGTGTAATTTGTTCTGTTTCTCTCTCCTTCCCATTCCTTCTGCTCCAAGCAGAGGAGCAGCCCTGAAGTCCTTTTTGGCTGGATGAGGGATTTCTGCCTCCCTGGGAGCAGTTCCCCCCCATCCCTGTGTGCAGATGGGAGCTGGACCAGGGCTGTGCATGGATGTGACCAGAGCTCAGTGCTCAGAACTCCTCTTCACCCTCCCCTAGGCTCTGCTGAGAGTTCCCCTTGAGACAACAAAGTGAAATCAGAGGAGAGACCAGGAAATATCACTGGCTCTCTTCTTCCTTCCCCTCCACTGCTTGCACAGAATCAGCCACCTCCAAGGAGTCTCCCAGGCAGTGACACTGAGAGGACACAGCCTTACCCCTGGCCAGGCTTTACACCTGGCTCCTGGAGAAATCACTGATATGAAAAGATGCACAGGTTGCCTGCAGCTCTGGCACATATTGCATGGCATGGCACACACGTAAGTGAGATTAATTTGAGTTCTGGGCATCATTAGCCCAATAAAAACTGTGATTTTTTTTTTAGTTCAGACCTACAGGCCATTGCAGAGAAGAGTAATCATAAGACAGAAACGAGTTCCCTAGTTAAAAATTAATTCCCTAGACTAAAAATATAATCAAACGATGTCTACAGTATTTTATGAAGAGCTGGGAGGATAATAAAATTTAAAGCAGTGCAACATTTGCATTTTGTTCATTTCTATCCATATTTTTCCGTAGACTGCCTTTCTGTGTGCTTGTTAATCATATGCACTGCTACAGTCCTGGCATTTTAAGATCACTGTTCACATCAAGATTGAAAGGAAACTAATTACAATCACATTTCAGGGTGGTTGTTCAGAGCTCGTTCGGCGCCGGCTACAGCACAAGAGCCTTGACCTTTATTTGTAAGCATGAAAATAAGGCAAAGATGAAAGATTGGTTTTCCTGCAGCTTGTACTCAGGGATCAGGAGGCCCTGTGGAGAGGCAGAGGTGTGGGAAGCCTCTCTCCTCTCCTCCTCTCCCATGCTGGCAGCAGAGGCCAGTAGTGCTATGCAGAAGCTCTGCTCCACTGCAGCGAGGGGTGAACAAAAGCTCCACGGTGTTTCTCAGCTCTCCCTCCTGCTGGAAGAACATGGGAAGAACCAGCAGAGCCGAGGAGTCTTTTTGACCCCCGTGCAGGGATTTGCAGGGATCTGTTTGCAGTGCCTGGTGCTGCGCTCTGTGCTCGGGTGGTCGAGGTATTGGCACGCGCCAGCTCCAAGCAGTGCCACAGCCTCTCCTGCCACTCATTCCATGGCTAGGCAACACTCACAGTACTCAGGTGGATGCACTGGGGCAGAATGAGGTGCCTAAAACCTTAGGGAGTGCAGGTAATCCTAATGCAATCCTTGATTTCACTCAATGGGAATGCATTGAGGGTGTGCTGGATGGCAGATTTATCCCGTAGGTTTCACCTTCTGTGTCCCTAAATTTTCCAAACTGCTGTTTTAATAAATTTGTGCTGAGGGCTGGTTACACAAATGGGTTTCAGCCAGGAGCTGCTGCTGAGGGGCTGTCCCCAAATGCTCCTTTCAGAGTCACTGCCCACTGCTCAAAGCTGAGCCATGCTGAGTGCTGATCCCCAAAGGACCTCCTGAGCTTCCATCCATCCTGGATTATCCCAGCTCTCCCTGCAACGAGTTCACTGAGAGAAGTTCCCCAGCCCTGAAGAGAAACAATCCCGTTCTCCTCCCTTTGTGTTTACCCTGCACAGCCACTGCGTGTACCCAGCCCCTTGTCCAGGCAATCTCTGCTGCAGCCCTGATGTCCAGTGGGTTTTTTGGCAGGATCTGCCAGGTAATTTGTATCTCCTGGTTGGAAAACCTCTATTTAGGGCACCAAGCAGTGAGAGAAGGGGAACTCATCTCACACCCAGCTCCCAGCCTCGCTCAGCCTGCTGCAGGCACAGACCCTCCTGGGCCATGCTGAGGACACACACCTTGCCTGCTGCTGGGACCCGGGATGCCACTCAAACCAAGAAGCAAAGACGATTTTGCAACACTTTTTGTGGTGTGTTCTTCTCTCTACATTCTTCAAAGCACAGATTTACCCAGGCAAATATTTACAGAAACTGCAGGAAAAAATAGACTGGTGCTATAGACACTGCAGCAGTGAACTTCTAATTACAATCCACAAAGTATTTATGAATAAATTTATCTATTATTTGTCTAGTTCGAGCACTGCGTACACTTTGCCTTGTACCATTACACGCTGAAGAAAACAATATGCAGCATGAAAATGAAAACAATTTGACTTAATTATTTACACCATTACCGCCACTTTGAATTAGGCCTTCCATTTCTTTGGGATTTTGTAAAATTTAACTGGCAATTACGCTTGCTTAATTAATTTTATTTATCTACTACTACAATGAGATCAAAACAAAAAACCTACCAGAATGCAAAGTACAGGCTGTGTCCCCTAATTGTAAATGTTGCTTCTAAGCTTTTATGATAAAAATGTAGTATTTTGCACCATTTCATTTCAAGCGTATCTGGCCATGCTCCAGTACTATTTAAGTGTAAACAGGAAAAGCCTTGGAGGACGAGTAATCACACTTAAATGACACAGAGATCATTATAACGATGTTCCAAAAACATGGCAAAATTAGATATTGCAGAACTGTTTTCTTCTCTGAAGTGTTCCACCAGATGGTGAAGAGTGCTGAAACTGTAGATCTGAGAGAGGGGAGGAAAAACATCCCCACACTTCCCTTGTGCTCCCATCCCAGCTTGTCTCAAGTGGCACCTCACACCTTGGCTGTGTCAAAGCTCCGAGCTCGAGATGACACCGAGGTGTCTGAGTGCTGAATCACAGCCTGGGGAAGCCCTGCTTTGTCCCATTAAAGTTGTCAACCGCATTTATTCCGAGCCGAGGACGAAGGAGAGCATCAGCAGAAGTTATGGCGGTAATTTGTGAAACTCTTAATGAGATATTTTCAGAGCTCATAAAGAGGAAGAGTGCCATTGAATGGCTGCACAATGAGTGCGTTTTGATACAGGAAAAGAGCTGGGCTTTTATCTGAAATGGCACTGCACTGTGGGGATGTGTCAGGAGTATTTAAAGGGGTCTAACAAGGGTTATGTAAATGGGGTTTATATAAATGGGAGATGTCTCTGTGTGTGTTGCTGCTCTGCAAAATGGCCACAAGTGAGGTGAGTCTGCACCTTTATCACTATTTGTCTTCCTTTCCAAAAGCCTTGACAAAGTTACTTTCCACAGGACCTGCTACATCTTCAGATGTCATTAGATTTTTTTTTTTTTGTTATTAGAAATATCTAGAAAATTGCAATTACTCATTAGAGGAACATCTAATTTTGTTACTTATAATTATTAACTATTTGTTACTTATAAATATTCTTCATGGGGTTCTACTTTTAAGAAGATTGGTGAACTTCAAGTACCTGCCATCCATCCATGTATCCACGCCCTCCTGAACTTCTAATCTCTTTTAATATATATTGTGGGGAATCCATAAATGAACAAGGTGAAGCATTGGGGTGCTGTGGTTTCTGCTGACCCATTCCCAGCCCAAGCTCCCTTTGGAAATCCTGGGAGACAGCAAAGTCACAGGGCTGTCCTCTGGAGAAGATTTGGGCTGGGATGCACTGAACGAAGGAGGAGAGGGTGTAAAAGCACTTCTAAACCTTCCACCTTCCTGAAATGTTCAGTGTAAATGCATTTCCAAGCCTTCCACCTTCCTGAAATATTTGGTTTCTTAACATTTCCTCAGGAACACACATGACAAACCCAGATCCACAGAAAACTCGTCCTTTTTCACTGAAAGATCCTGAAATGGAAGGTGACTTCATCCCCGACTGGCAGTCATTCTAATTCCATGCTGAGCAAGGGAACAGCCTCTTATTCACTGTTACAAATATTTTTGAGCTGAATGTTCACAGTGTCCACAGAATGGCCCACATGCTGCATTTGCTGCACTTCCATTATCCAGAGCTAGCAATAAAAATCATGCAAAATTCTCCCCCCTTTCCACCCATCCCCATTCAATGGACATTTGGAAATGGGGCTTGCAAAGGGGGAGGGTGAATACAATATCAGCAATCCAGTTTATCCCTCTGCATCCAGCTCATCTGCCTAAGTGAGAAGCCTGTGCATGGCTGGTTTTCAATGGCCTGTGTTAAATGAAGGGCTGATTTCACCCCCCTGCCTCGAGGACAGAGGACCATTTGCTGAGCAGCCACTGTAGGTGACATTAAATGTCATCCCAACCATCCCTCCCAGGTGGCATCAGATGGAAAGTATCCCATAATCTTAAAAATTAACTCTGCACCAGTGGGAGCTTGCACTGATGCCACGTTGTTCCCAAGCTAAATAACTTGATTTTGGGAAAGCATTATTGTATTTTCACTTGACACGGATTATTCTCTTTTTAGAAGGGCTCTTCTAGCAATGCCAAATCTTTCCAAAAACTTGATTTACCAACAAAACCACTTTACAATAATTAGTAACCTCTCTGTCTTTAGGAAGGCAAAGGTTTTA
The DNA here is from genome assembly GCA_013397375.1 of Toxostoma redivivum. Classification (NCBI taxonomy): domain Eukaryota; kingdom Metazoa; phylum Chordata; class Aves; order Passeriformes; family Mimidae; genus Toxostoma; species Toxostoma redivivum. Next base: position 88,798 of record VXBI01009835.1, read on the forward strand.
TTCTGCTGTCTGAGCTTAATTATGTTTTCAGAGCCGTGTCATGGAGGCTCAGATGAAATTCTTGCTTTGTGAGCAAGAAAGTCACACCACATTTGCATTTGTTTGACAGAAGCCCTGATCTCATCCAATATGGAGTGCTCGAATTTGGCAATGCTCCCGTTGGACATCTATTTTATATTCTGCCTAAATTCCAGGCAAAATATCATTCCTTGCACTTAAATGCTGCTACCTTTGAGGCAGGGAATAATGCCTGGTCCATGCAAATGAAATCCCCTGTGGGGCTGTGATCAGAGCTCTGTCTCCACCAGCCAGCAGAGGCTGCTGTGATGCTAATGATTCATTATTAAATCGTTCATAATTTTCAGTAATAAAGCACATGGAGGAAATCAAACCCAAATGTTGAAATGATGAAACGATCTGTCAGCCAGAATGCCATGGGATGTGCCATGTGGGAGTAGGTTGGGAAGCAGCAGTCCCTAACCCAAGGCTTCTGGACCTGCTGCCCACTGGATTTTCCAGCGCTGGGATGTGGCAGGGTGGGCTCCAGGAACAGCAGAGCATATCCTGCTTCTGTGAGATGGTAACAACTGGGATTACTCTTCTAGCATGTAAATTCTGTCACTCTGGCCTTAAAAACCCTGGGATTGTTCAACGAGGAGAGCTGTGGATTTTAATTGGATACTTGAAATAAACTGATTGTCTGCCCTTACTTAGCAAACGGGATTTTTTTCTTTCCCAGTTATTAATTTCCTTAAATGTAAAGTGACATCTAAAATGAAAACAGTTTATTGCTTGCCAGGAGCAAAGCCAGCCTAATTTAAGAAATCCAGAATTAAAACTTTTGAAGCATATCAGGGCATGTTTATAAAACAATTATCATTGCAAGCGTTCTCTCTGCTCAATGCAGCCTCTTCAGGCCACCTCCAAAGCCTGAAACTTCATGACCAGCCATCCCCACCCCGAAATGTTTCATCAATTGCATGAAATCAGGTCATCCTTTGATTGCAGCTTCCCGCTGTAGACCCAGGCGTTGAATCCCAAACCGAACTCACCTGGAATGTATCCGATGCCGAAAAAAAATTAAATCGGTATTTAAAATGAAGTAGTAGGCTCATTATTAATAACTGACAGCAGACAAAGGAGTGCAGTGACCTCTCCAGCAGAGCATTTAAATCTTTGCACAACATGCTCTGCTTGTGCTAGGCTGGTTTCACAAACAACAGCTGTGGAGTTCGTTAACATATGAATCCCCTTGAGGTAATTTGGAGGAGCCAAATGTGCTAAACTAAACACCTCATTAAAACAGTGCTTTAAAAAACAAAACAAACCCAGAAAACCCACCCCCAACCAAACCCCAAACTAATTTCACATTCCACTTCCACACGTGGGGATTCTATTATGTGGAATTCATTCAGGCTGGAACTAGGGGAGGTTAAAATCGGTAATGTGGGTTTTTCTCTGCTAAGATGCACTTGAGACTAAAGTGCCTTTGAAGTGTGTCTGTCACAAAGAAGCAATTAACTGAGGACAATAATGTTTTCTTTTCCTCCCTGTTACTGAGCACAGGACACAAGTTTGTACTCAAGTATGCAGGACCCCATTTCTCTTGGGTCTGGGGACAGGATGGACATAACCAAAGGAACTTCACTTGGATGGGGCAAGGCAGAATCACACCGAGTGCTCCTGGGGTCACTGAGTCCCCCTGATGCCATGAGTTTTAGCTTTCATATTTT